>LSSK01000224.1:0-20510 GCA_001969505.1 Zancudomyces culisetae
TTTATGAAGAAAAAGATAATACTGAATGGGGATTGTAACATCGGATTGTAAAAGCGGCTGCAGGGTTTCAAATAAAAAAAACACGCTTAAAGTGAATACTACTACAAATAAAATATGTATAGCGTTTATCATTATGAGTAATTTAGGCATACCCTTTACCTTTTCACCCATTGACCCACTCACGTTTTCTTTATTTGATTTATCTTTTTTAAACAAAATGGGTCAACCGGTTTGATGATAATCATATTACTCGTTATAACAAAACGAACCCATGAATATCATTTTTGCACTTGTTTATATGTGTATAGATACCATTCAGGCATTTTCTGCACAAAATCTCATCAACGCTGAAAAAAAAAGTACTGTGTTGCTGAAGAAAGATGGACACAATTTTGCACATAGAATGGGTGATCCAGAATTCATATATACAAAAAATTACGCTTTTTATAGGTGGTATCAAAGTAAGCGTAAAAAAAAACAGCACAAATAAGAACAACGATGGTAATAGTGATAATAATTAGACAGTTAATCCAAAATAGGAAAAATATAAAGGGAATATGTATCAATTCTTCTTATTCTCCGCCTCGTAGGCAGCTAGCCGGGATGCTTGTGCTTTGCGCTGGGCATCCTGCCACCGATGGACATTGGCAATATTATGAATTTTAAAGCCAAATATTTTTGGGACATATCTTTGGGCTTCCGTAAGAGGTGGCGGTTTTAGGGAAGGATAGGCCTGTAGTAACATATGAGGAAAACTTGTTCCAAAATACGCACCGTCGATTGAACAGTGGCGGGATGATTTGGGGTGATAAATATCTTCACAGCGACAACAGTAGAGCTTCACTGATACCTCATTTGGAACGTCGGTTATCCCTACAGGAAGTAGGTTTTGCTGATTACAGTACACTCGCGGACACCGCCCAAAATCGCCCCTTTTGTACTTTTCAACCTACAAAAAAAAAGAATACAAAGTATTAATCTTCCGGACAATAAAAAAACTAAACTAAACACCTACCATTTTGATTAAACCGCGAGTAGTGATGATAAATCGTGCGTGAATCAATCCATAGAGGTGTTTTGCAGATCTGTCGAGGATTTTGCTTTGTTCGTCATCAAAGGAATCTTCATCTATAATATTTTACCAAAAAAACATCAGTTAAAGTATGTAAAGGTTTAAAGAGAATGAGAAAATCTGAACTACGTAAATTCCTATTAAGGAGAAAATGTTTAGAAAATTGTACGTACCAAGCTGATCGGTGATTAGATCAAAGGCTTGCTGATAATGTGCGACTTCTGCATGCAATCCAGTGAGATTGAACCTATCTAAAATATACTCATCGTCGATTTCGCAGAAGAACTCATTTCCTTTTGTGTTGAGGAACCATTCCACCCAATACTTATAACCCTCTGAATCAGTTTCACTCATCGAGATACCTATGATTTTGATGTTAGCGCGTTTCTAATTTTTGTTGAAAAGTGGATTTGAAAAAAAAAAACACCGCGTGAGGGGGGATAGTTCACCTCGCTTTACAGTTAAAGCTGATAAATCAAACTTGAATATATAGTGAGTCTACTAACACCTTCTAAAAGTTGGTTGTACGTGTTATTCACTAGCAAGCCCTTCGATTTCGAACAGTGGAAAACAGTTTTATCTTTTTTTTTCCAACCATGAACCACCCTATTGGGTTTGGCAAAAAAAAAATTTTCCTACTTTTTTCACCATTTGTTATTTAAATCACTGTTTTCTTTGCAGTTATATCTAATGGCGGGTAGGATGCTTTTAATGAATAGTATTGGCCAAATAAAATAATTTAATATAAAGACATTAATCATTTCTGGGGTCCTTGTGGATGACTCACGGGGTTTTAGCACAGTCTATTTCACATAAAAAAAGAGATAAAAAAGAAAAAGAAAAAGTGGAAGGCCATTTGTTATAGAAACAGATTATCTTCAAGATAGTAAGCACATCAGATTGTTATATCAAGGTAGTATTCCACAGTTGTTTAATAGTTTAGATCTTTGAGATGATTGGAATACCTTTGATAATACAGCAATGTAGTGACTGGAATATGTGGGTTTTCAACTCATGGTAATTACCCACTTTCCCGAACATCTCCTGCCAATACTCGTTCTTATTTTTCTGCTAATTATATCGCACCATAAGAAGCAAAAGGTAGTTCTGAGTTTAAGTACACAGTGAAAACACGCCTATAACTATATTTCCACCGCGTATCAGGGTACTTTTAATCTTTAAAGAAAATTCATACCTCAGATACATAACAAATAGCATGCGTGTATGGGCAAAGATTTCATCGTATGAGTTTGAGAGCCCTCTATAGTAGTTTTGGGTACAAAATAGTCTCCTAATAGTACTCACCTTCAGGAAAGGATACTTTGATGGAACGAAATAAATATATATGGCTCTTATTCAACACGCAAACTACAGGAACAAGAGAATTATTGATTTTTCATCAAACTCTGAACATTACTCTCAGCTAATAGCTTTGCAGCAACATGTATGATATTGGCATCCCGTTTTTTTTCGCCGTCCGGGTCCATATACCAACAAGTATATCTTGAGAATTTGTAAAATATAATACTATAATGAACGGAGTGCAAGTACTTTATAAACAACGATGTAGCATGCATTCTTTTAGCTAAACAATACCCCTCTCACCCAAAAAAAATGTGCTTTTTTTTATTATTACAAAGAAATCACGATTGTAAATCATTTGGAGATACAGGGGCTTTTAGTATTATACAAAGGGGTGTGGTACGAACAAAGGCTCATTATCATCTTGGGTATATTTTTTTTACATACATATTTTAAAGATGTGAGCTATTACACTCCTTTTTCTCGGAAAGTCTGAAGGTTAGTATACTTGATCAACATCAGGTAATGGCTGCTTTGTCAATATGATATTAGAATGGTGGGTTTTCAGGCAATAAGTAATGCGGTTACCAACAGAAAAACTTTCTAGAATTAGCTGGCTATATAGGATATGCTTCACCAGGTCATACCTTGGTGCCACTTGAATACGAATTGACCAAAGGGAATTTTTAAAACAAAACGCTTTCAGCGTAAAACAAAAATTCCGAAAAAGCAGATAAGTGAAGGTAAATGGCATTCACATGACATTCCTACGCGGGATTATTACACAATCTTGGTAGTAAAAGAAGATACACATACCAAAGGGAGCTTACCAACAGGGCAATTATATTTCCCCGTTGCCTTCAACTGCAAGACCAACATCTAAGAACTTTCCACATTTTACACTTCACCCAAAAGACGTATATAAAACAAAAAAAGTCGACTCTATTACTTTCCATGCACAAATATCATTATTTCTATGATATACACATGTCGCCGAAGTGTTTATGTGGAGATGGGAGTTGAATCACCGCTATTATACAGGCGCTACCGGCAAACTTCAAGTCTACCTGTATAAAATGTGGTCTTGATAAAAAACTGGAAAACCCCTCGGTTGTATGAGCAAAAAAGAGTTAAAGAGTGCAAATGTTTTGTGTTATTTTGAGCGTAGCTGCGATTATAACCAAGTGCTGATTCTTTTTTTTTTTGCTAAACCTAAATGATATTTTTGTTTACATCAAAATATTAAACAATTTTATTATGGACAGAGTGAGGTCTGAGTTATGTAATGGTCAGGTTTTAATTTGAGTGGTATTTATTAATATTCTCTAAATCAAACCAATGCTATTGTACCAAATGTTATTGGTAATAATTAAAGCGAATTTGAGCTAAACACAAGCGGAAAAATACAAATGAGAGAGAGAGAAAAAAAGACAGAAACAGAAACATTGCTTGTCCAAAAAAAAGGCAGGAAGGTTCGCTTTTTTTTAATTTTATACTCAAAAACAATTGTATGTATCACAATAGTCTCAACTTCAACCATATTTTGATACTTACTTTCTATCTTGCTTACCTTTAACTAGTGTGTACTTTTTTTTGCTGCTAGTCATAATCAGTAGGTATACAGCATATTTTAAAGCGGTGTTTTATCATACGAAGTATTTTTCCTAAAAAGAAAAAAAGGTAAGTATATCAATTTGATCGACTTTAGTAGCTTTGAACATTAAACCCTAAGTCCTCAGCTGCAGCTTGCCCATCTAAATCGCTTGATGGTGATGACTGCTTTTTTATCTTTTACTATTGCTTTGTCACAATAATTTTAGATTGCAACATAATTTAATGTACATTTTGTATTATGTTCGATGGGAGTGTAGCAGTTGGGAATATCAATAGGATGTCTTTTTCTATATAAAATTTTATAACGTATAATTCAAAGTTATTAACTGATATATAGAATAGCGTATCAATTAAAGTGGTTATAGAATGTCTCAGGCTCAATTTGTCTATGAATACAAGCTGGTTGTGGTTGGAGGAGGAGGTAATGGTCCCATACTTTGCTAAATATTAGATTTTCTAATTATTTTTCATTAAAATCTTGTAATAGGTGTTGGAAAGTCTGCGCTAACCATACAGTTTATACAATCGCACTTTGTGGATGAGTACGATCCCACGATTGAAGGTATTTTTATTTTGCCTTTTATTATCACAATAATATTATTTCATCCTTCATAAATGGGAATTCAAATGGTATTTTTCGCTTTTTGAAGCGGAAAATGGGGGAAGAGCATTTCTAAAGAAAGATATACATTTCTGTTCTTTAGATTCATACCGTAAACAATGCGTGATTGACGAAGAAACTGCAATGCTAGACGTTCTGGATACTGCGGGTCAAGAAGAATATAGGTATGTCTCTGTTCATTTTAAATCATGAATTATTATAATTATGCTCTATTGGATGTGTAATAACTCAGGAAGCTTACCGTACCTTTAGTGCAATGAGAGAACAATACATGCGTACCGGAGAGGGATTTCTGCTAGTGTATAGTATTACATCAAGGAACTCTTTTGAAGAGATACCTACTTTTCAACAGCAAATACTACGCGTAAAAGACCGTGACAATTTTCCTACCATTATATGTGGAAACAAATGCGATCTAATCAGTGAGCGCCAAGTTTCCACAGAAGGTGAGTATTTTTTACATTTAGCTACAAATATAGCCATGTGCATTTTTATTGTCTTTATGAGTTAGCACATGTATCAACGAATCCTTTTCAAAATGTGCGTACATATAACATGTAAATAGAGGGGCTACAAATGGCAAGGAGTTTTGGCTGTCCATTCCTAGAAACCTCTGCGAAATCAAATGTAAACGTCGATGGAGCATTTTACGACCTTGTTCGTGAGATACGTCGCTATAATAAGGCCATTGCTGCTGCTAACCAGGACGCATCGAGAGCAAATGGTCCTGGTCACAAAAGTCAAAATGACTCTGCTGGTGGTTGCAAATGTCTCATTTTGTAATAAAATCTTCTAAATTACGTCTACAATATAAATCAAGTTTGTTATGGAGCTCTGGATAGTGGAGCTCTGCACTTTTTTTTTGTCTTAATTTTCGATGTTTTAATAAATCCACAATGTACTAAATACTGTTTTTGTATTTCTTTTTCATGGGAATGAGATAGATAAAAAAGAAGTAGTGAAGATTCTGATTAGAAAGATAGTGGTGCTCCGTACCGCTGAACCACACATATGGGTTCAAGTAGCTTGGATTCACATTCCACCAGTCCCAGAAATAGTGAGCACCACCACTACTATAACTTGGGACGAATGTGGAAGTATGTTAGATCAATCTACTAGCTCCTAGCTCTGGGTAACCCTAAAATCTTTTTCAGAAATGAAACACAAAGGACATGCACCATGTGCGTTTTTATTTTTGCTTTTGTTATGTTTATTTGGGGTATTGTTATGTTTTGAAGACTTCTTTTTTTTAGCAAAAGTTTAAGGGTAAGATTTACGTACTTAAAAGCAGCCATACTAATACGGACACCAGTGTTGATGCACTTCTCTTAAACATGTACGAATTATAGTTTTTATATGATACTTATCAAATTTAACTGGACATGTCGCATAAAGCACAAAAGGGATGTTGATTAATTTTTACCAACCAATTCTATTTACAACATTCCTTTAGCTAAGTTACAGGATTTCCACTGTGCAATAGCATTGTGTAGATGATAATGGGTTTTACATTCTTGTAAGGAAATATTCAAAAAATAATAATAAAAGTTTTCAAGCATTGCATAAGATTGTGGACCAAAGATTTAAGGTAAAACCCAAATGGACTGTTCTAGACAACGGTCAACACGTGGCTTTTAGTTGTACACATTTTTCATTCCTCTCCTTGAACTTTGTTTATACCACTCGATAGCTGTCCTAGTAATGATAAACATGTAATCCATACTTGTTATTTCATATTAAACAAGATTGCTAGCCAGAAAGGCTTTAATATTGGTTGTTTAACATGATCTACCAGCTTATATCTTTGAAAAGCCCTAATTCTGGTACATTTTTTGGTGCCTTTCGTTGAGTTTAGTTAGCGTGGTGGTGTTGCTTTATGTTTGAAGACCACCAATGGCATATGAATAGTACTAAAAAAGTTGCAGTTTGAGAGAAGGAATGTTTGTCTCGTAGTATACACACTCTTGAGAGACATGTTATACATAAAGCTAGCAATATCTAGGAAATACTCTTGTGGGAGCGTCTGTTTGACTAAAAAAACTTGTCACTTATCTTCCTCCCTCTTCCTCTTTTTTCCTTTCTCTCACCTCCTTTACGTCCCTCCCAAAATCATCATTTTTTATTTACATATTTGGATTAGTATACCAAATTCTTAAACATGTGTTTATAATATGAAATGGTTGTAACGATGGTAACAGGGTTAGTGGTATACTAAGATCAAACAACGGATTTTGTGATTTACAAACACACCATGATGAAGCTGTAAGGAAAATAGCACAAATATACTTATCATCGAAAAATAGCCCACTTTACTCGGAGAATTCTGTCTTCTCCGCAATATTTACCCATTGTAGTGGGCAATTCTTTAGAAATAAGTTAATTATTTAGGACTAAAATTTACATTTTTATTTTTCCTGCTTTTGGGGGTGTACGCAAATAAAGAAATACTATTTCATAAAATGCCGATTAATCTAAACCATAAATACACCTTTTTCTGGGTAGAAAACGAGAGAGCACCAGAAGCTGCAACATTTTCACCACAGAATCGTTGCCAGAATGCGATTAAAAAGCTTTGCTAAACCAAGAGTATAGAGAATTTTCTACCCCGCCAAAATTCACGCTGCAAAGAATCACAAAATGTATTTTTAGCATTTTATGCATCATTATATGGGATTACAGAGGGGGTTGCATTAGTGTATAAACTATATATATACAAAACCAACATTTGTTTTTTTTTTTCTGCGGTTAACACTTGTAATTGCACTTCAAATGCTCAAGAACCTGTCTTTTATTACCCCATCAAAAGGAGAAATAGTAGTTGTGCATACTTGTTGCACCGAAAAAGTATAGTTTGCTAAGCTGTAATATTTTAGGTGCAAGCTCACTTTCTTACAAATAAATACATAAATAAATACATAAATAAATACAGTCAGAATTAATCTCCAACACTTGTTTATCAATTCATCAAGAGGAAAAGTCTAATTTTTTAAAGTTGATTTATTATAACGTTAGTGTTAGTTACAGTATTGAATAGCATCCAGGATTATATTATATTATATTATCGATTTGCAACTTTTTTTAAAAAAAAAACAAAAACAAATGATTTAAAGGGCGCATAAGCTGAATCACCAGTACTGTGCAATATAACATATTAGGGAGTAAAAATTAATAACAACAGCAATAGCAACAGCAAGAAACAAAAAAGAACCAGTTAAACTGTTAATGAGCCTAGAAAAGCCTGCTATTTGATTATAACATTTACTACCACTCACCCTCAAATTGATTCTAATAAGAGTGAATATCATCAAAATTTTGATATCATAAACACAAGATTGATAATTGTCACCGCTGTATTAGTAGAAACTCACGCTTTTTACTTATACGTGGTACTACTGTCAGAACGAATTTGTGGATTAAAAAAGTCGGATCAAGTATCAGAACTATAACACTTCAACATTAATTATTTTGATTATTGTTAGCAACAGAATACTTTGTATCGAAGCTAACTATAAATGGAACCAATATTGGTATAAAAACGAGAGCTCAAAAAAAAGCATCATATATCTGTATTAATACAAACAATTGTAATTGCAAATTCGAATTCGAAACGGTCAATACAATACGATCTTTTTGATGCCATTTAGGTGAGATACATTCTATTAATAAGTAATAATAGCGACACCCAATATCACAGTCAAAACCTTTTAAAGAAAATGGGTAGAAAGAAAATAAATATCAGCGAAATTAAAAATTCAAGACAAAAAACTGTTACATTCGCCAGGAGAAGGTCTGGTCTTATAAAAAAGGCGCATGAGTTGAGCGTTTTGTGCGGGGTAAAAGTTGCCCTTGTAGTTTTTGATACAAAAAATGCAAGTCATGTATATGCATCTACAGAAACACCAGACGCACTATTTAAAAGATATATGGAAAAGTGTTTTATAACAAACGAATCGAGAAAGCGAAAGGACAATGTAGGTGCTGATGATGAGGATAATGGAACATATGGATTTGATAGCAACGGTTCTTTTGTTAAGCGAAAATTGGCCGTAGTTAATGAATACAAAATAATGAAAGGCGATTCAAGTTCCGAGGGGGTTCAGATAAAACACAATAAACAATATCACGATCCAAACGCAGTTTGTTTGCAAAAAAAGGCTATCGAACCTCACCCTTCTGGTGATAAAATTTCATGGAACGCAAACCCCGCTGGGTTTGCACCACAGCAAATACTACCGATAAATAATTACACCGAATTGAGAGGCGAAGGTTATGGTAGTGGTAGTGGTAATGGTACTGAGGCTCTACTGGGAGCAAAAAAAAAAAGCGCTTCAATAGCTGCTTCTTCTGGTGACAAAATTGGTGAGAACCCGACGTCTTCGCTCTATCAGAACAAAGTAGCACTAGGTACACAGCAATATTTTGTAAAACCACAGTATAAATATGGATATGAAACTGATGCGGATGTACTTCTAGGTTGCAATGCTGGCGGACACAATAATAATCAGGAGCTTGGAGTGCAGGGATATGCAATACCTCAGCAGATTTTAAAACCAACTGAAATGTACAACTATGAGAATGAATTTGGTGTGCGAAATAGTAGTAACACAAATAATTTTGGAGGTGAAGAAATTTCCAATGGAAGACGTATTGCTGAATCCAATACAATAGATGTCTCAGGATTAAACTTGGCAAATCGTGAATATAGTAATAATGACATTTTTGGTGGATTTATCTACAAACAGCAGGAACAAGCGCATACCCCTGAAAACGCCGCCATGTTTGGAATGCTACAGGAAAATAGTATTTACCAACTAGGCATTAGTAATCAAATCCAAGGTGTTGACAATGGCCAAATGGATGGCTCGGGTGCTTCAATGTTACCATGGGGTGGCAGATATATCGGAAGTGTTAATAGTAAAACCAATCCCCTATCAGTAAACGAAAATATTACTTTAAATCCCTTTGGCGAAAGAATAATAGGGTCTGCACTTTCAAGCATTGGAAAGAGTCCAGAAGGAAAAAATAAGGGATCGGATGGTTCAAAAGAGAAAAAAGCAAGCAGTAAAGAAAAATTGGGTATAGGCTCCAAAGTAGCAGGAGGTAGAGGAGCTTTAAAAAACAGGCTTGTTAGCAATCCCAGCTCCAGGTTTTTATCGAATGGAAATAAAACAAAAGGTGCATCATCTGGAAACTCTGGAAATCGTATACACTCGTTGTCTACAGTCGAGTCAACATTAATGTCAGATGCAATCAAATCAGCAAAAACGGAAATATTCAATAATAACGAAAAAAGTAAAAAGAGAAAGCTGACCCAGGCTATGTCAGCCAAACAACAAGTATCAGATACAAGAAGTACCACAGAAAAACAACCTTTAAACTATGACGAGGGTGGCAGACCAGAGATAGCTTCTGCCAATATAGATGTAGGGTCCAATTTCCAGCCTCAGTTGGCGAACACGTTTTTTATGCAAACAGGAAATACAGAAGCAACTGGATTTGGTATGTGGGGTGTAGACTATGATAGTATAGCTCTTCAAAACGGTGTTGGTATTTCTGAAAAAGAGCTATTAGAGGCCAACTTACAGGGTGCTCAGTTTAGTGATATGGGTATGCTAGGGTTAGATAAGAACCTGTGTGCAAAAACGCAAATACCTAATGCTATGGAGTATCACATGAATATGAATAACGTAGCCAGTAACGATGATGATAATCATGTAAACAGGGCTTTACTTGAAAGTATTAGTAGTGAAGAGGGTAGTGTGTTGAATACCTCGACCAGAAAATCTGATGAGAATACTGGAAGCGAAAAGGCTGGTGCAGTAAATGATTCCATGAAAATAGAAAGAAGAGTATCAGAGCAATGGTTTGACAACTTGAAAGATCGTCCAAGTAGCTTAGAAGGGATGAATGGACTTGTTGTAAATTTTTCAAATGCTAATGATGCTAAAGACGGACAGTCGATAACTCCTACAAGAATTAAAAATACTACATCTTTGGATAGTGGGAAAGAAAAAATGGAAGCAACACTAATAGATGTTACGTTTAATCGAGGCGCCATTGGAGGTGAGCTTGGGGGTATGTTTGATATAAAGTATGGTGTTGATTCTGGTACTTTGAATACAGATATCGGGATGCCAATGCAGTTACAGCTTGAACCAGGAAACCAGCACGGATATGCAAATGATCCATTAATACTTCAAAACCTGGAAGGTAACACTGGTATTGTTGGTGAACATGGACTGGGATATAATATGGATGAGGTCAGTTATTACAACAACTATGTTATTCCAGGTGACATTACGCTTGGTGTCGTTTCCAATAGGGGGACAGAAAATGAACCAAAAATGGGCAAAGGGTTTGTGGGTCAATATGTAAATGAGGAGTTTTTTAGCGTTTGATCGTTTTATATTGTTTTGGTATTTTTTTGGTATTTGATAATTCCTGTAAATGATGCTGTATTTCTCTGTTTTATTTGTCTTGTAACGCTTTATGTGCTATTTTGTAATAAAAAAAATACTTTATTTGTAAATCAATAGTTACGTTTTCTAAAGCACACTTAAAAAAAAACTATTATAGAGCTAGATGTGATGTTTGCTATCTGAGTGAATTATGTTACAACAGATGGAAAAAGCCTCAGGACGATGTACATAGTTTCTGAGATTATGGGTGTATACTTGCGAAAAATATGGTGGAGGGTCAGATATATAAAGCAAATCTTCAAACTTTCATCCAAAGCCGAGAGTTTACAGATGAAAAAAAAAAGCAGACACTTGAAACACTTGGTGTTTTTTTTGGGATAACTGGTACTTGGTTTATTGTGTGGTTTTGCCTTTCAATTACTTAAATACGAAACATTATTCCATCTATTTTATTTCAAATTAAAGGGTTTTTTGGTTGGGGGAATTTGAGATTAATACATGGTTGGCCCACAAATTTGGGGATCAAAAGTGTAATTAGACGGAAATAGACATTGGCTTGTAGGTAGGATAAATTAAATAAATAAATAAAATAGACCTTTGCTTACAAAATCTAAATTTTGAGTGGTGATTAAAACACATTCTCAACTAAAAATAGGAAACAGAGCTATTCAAAGTGTTCTCTGAGGGACCGATATAAAGACAAGTAAGTGAAAAAAAAACTAGCGAGCAAACAACGAGGTAAAAGGGACTATCGTGACATATTTTGTATTTTTTTCAAGCATTATCTCAACTCCGAAATACTATAGATCATGGATGTTAAAGTGAATGAAGATAGTTTCGACATTTTGAAGGCTCCAAGCGGTATATCTACCCCACAATGGGAGGCTATCACAAATGTAGAAAGCGTTTTAGATGAAGCCAAGAGGAAAATAATGGAAGAAAGAAGTAAAGATAATATGAAATTGGAGGATGTTCAGCCACATGAAGTGTTGCAGGCAAGTGATGGTGAGGAACAGGAAGCCCTGCTACACAGTGTGGAGGCACAACTAGAAGAAAGAGAAATTCCGGGTATAACTGGTTATAAAGAAAAAGAGGAAGAAGAAGAATTGTACTACGAAGAGCTAGAACAAGAGCTAATGAAACTAATGAAACAACCAATTCTAACACCTGAAGATCTCAAGGATGGCCATTCTGCTAGAAAAATGAAGGAAACGCTAGAGCTGGAGAGTGAAGCCAAAAAGATTGGAGAGGATTTGATATATTGCATGGGACTGAGAGACAAATATCAAAAAATCAGTGTTCAATTGGAAGGAGACAACCCAAAAAATAGCAGCGAGTGGGAGATATACCCTCCCCCACCACCACGAGCATGGAAGGATTTCAAGAAATCAGCTAATATCAAGTCAAGTGAGTTTAACTTTAGTGAGTGCAAAATACCAGGAGCACAAGATAAACGACTGGAGTATGAGTTGGTATCTGACGGGGGTGACTTTGATGGTACATATAGGATGTACAATAAGGATACTGGGGAAACCACTAGCGATGTGCCGGGGGTTAGAGAATATTACAAAGATCTAAAGTTTTTGCACAAGATGGGGAATAAAGGGCCTATGAAAAGTTGGACATACAAAAGGTTAAAGTATCTTGAAAATAAATACCAGATGTATGTTTTGCTGAAAGAAAGCCAAGAAAATATGGAAAGTAAGATGGTACCACATCGAGATTTCTACAATGTCAGAAAAGTGGATACACACGTTCATTTGGCCAGTTGTATGAATCAAAAGCATTTGCTGAGGTTTATTAAGCACAAAGTAAAAACTGTATCAGAAGATGAGGTGGTATACAATGGGATGACGTTAAAGCAGGTATTCGAGAGTTTAAAGTTGACAGCATATGATCTTAGCATCGATACGCTAGATATGCACTCAAATAAGCAGACATTTCACCGGTTTGACAAGTTTAATCTGAAATACAATCCTATTGGCGAAAGTAAGTTGCGAACCATATTCCTTAAGACTGATAATGATATTAAAGGAAGGTATCTCGCGGAGTTAACAAAAGAGGTTTTTTCAGATTTGGAGGTCAATAAATATCAAAAGGCTGAATACAGAGTTAGTATATATGGAAACGGTGGGTTGGACGAATGGTCAAAGCTGGCAGCTTGGGTTATTGATAACAAGGTCATTTCAAACAATGTCAGGTGGTTGATTCAAATACCACGGTTATATAACGTGTACAAGAAAAACAGCAGAATAAGTGATTTCAAAGAACTGATATACAATATATTTGAGCCACTTTTCAGGGTCACCAAAGACCCAACATCCAATCCGAAGCTGCATGTATTTTTACAGCGAGTAGTGGGCTTTGATTCTGTTGACGATGAAAGCAAACCAGAGAAAAATAGGGGGCAATATGACAGTTATATACCTCCCAGCGAATGGAATGGGAATCACAACCCTCCATACTCTTACTATAGCTATTACATATATGCAAACATGGCTGTATTAAACCAGTTTAGAAAGGTACACAAGTTTAATACATTTGTGTTTCGGCCACACGCGGGAGAGGCAGGTGACATTGAGCATTTAGCATCTTCGTACCTGCTAGCACAATCCATCTCACATGGAATAATGTTGAGAAAAGCAGTCGTTCTGCAGTACTTATTTTATTTAAACAAGATTGGTATAGCAATGTCACCGCTTTCCAATAATGCGCTATTTTTGTCGTACGAGAGAAATCCATTCTATGCATATTTTATGCGAGGCCTGAACGTTTCTTTGTCAACCGATGATCCATTGCAATTTCATTTCACAAAGGAACCATTAATCGAAGAGTATTCTATTGCCGCGCAAATATACAAACTTTCAAATGTAGATATGTGTGAATTAGCTCTAAACTCTGTTTTACAAAGTGGATTTGAGACACAGTTGAAAAACAACTGGGTTGGCGAGTTCAATAGTGATGGTGGCTTCACCCCTCACGTACAAAAAACCAATGTACCTGCTTCCCGGTTGAATTTCAGAAACCAAACTTATAATCACGAGGTGAAAAACCTGTTCCACACAGTGCAACGATTATAATCGCTTGAAATCACTCTCCAATTTCCTTCAATTCTCTCTCATATCTCTTACCTACATTTTTTCTTTTTTATTCTTTATCTAGTGTTTTTTTATCTTGCCTTGATTATAGTTGAGCTTATTATTTCCCTAATTATTACTCAATCATTTATAGACATTAACATTGGATAGTCTAAAATAAAGATAATTAAATGATGAAAACACAAATAAAAACATCACTAAAAATGTAAAATTTATAGAACACACTAAACGTCTATGGATCGCCTCAATGTTCAAACATATGCTATATTGGTAAAGGTTGATGGTTTTGACTAAGAGTGCTTTTTTTGGTAGCAGCCGATTTTTCTCTTGACCATTGAACCCGTCTTTATTAGCCGATCTATACACTTTGGAATGTAAAATAAATATGGACATATAAAAGGAGCCGGATTAGCATAGTGATAAGCATTCTCCGTATTCCAATTGTGAAAATTGGTAGTAGCTCAAGAATTAGGTTCACCCAGCCGATTTTAGCGTTATACACTCATAAAAAAACGAAGTTGTGCTTTTAAAAAATATCTTTCACACAAGACCCGTAGTATAGCCAATAAAAAGGGTAAAATGATATGGGTATAACAAAAAAAGTGGTGCCACTCTCTCTGAGATAGATGTGTGCATTTGTATGCATATTAAATGTCATCTATAACTATGGCTAGAGGTAGATGTATTGGTGCGCTTCATTACATTATTATTTACATCTATATTTAGATACTTTGTTTATTTAGTAAATCAGAGTCCAATAGGTATCCACTTCTCCAAAATTCACTGTCTCTACAAAACGGCTGCTGTCTCTTGATCATAAATATTTTTATTTTGGTAGCCGTGATAAATAATAAATAATAAATAATAGTGATGTGTAAAAATAGAGCCCTCTCCCTCTCGCTCTCCCCTTTATCTTGTGACATTAAACATTATTGTATAAATTGTTTATTCAGATGGCTACATAAAAATCACATTGATGGGTAACTCCAGATAAAGAGATTTGTATCAAACCAGAGGTATGATTAAGAAATTGCGACAGTTTTTACATTAATATTATATGCACGCTGTACACGCCTTACTTTCCCATTCACACAGTTTATACGCGAAGTGTTACGATTCGCGTCTTTTCTAAACTAGATTTTTCCGTCTATTTTTATCCACTTTTTTATTCAAAAAAGTGCTGAATAAAAGTAATCACTATTATTGAATAGCGTGACAAAAATTGCAAATCATAAAAAAAAGATGAACATTTCACAAACAAAAACCGCGGCAAGATGTTAGGGATCCAAAATCAAACTAACACCCAATGTTTACAATCACTGAAAGTCTGGGACTCACCACCAGTTTGCTGCTTTTTTTACTGTGTTTATTGGCCTTGAAAAGATATGTACCTCTTGGTGGGTGATAGGAACCAAGTAGGCTTCAGTACTTTAAGCGAAGCATACTAGGCCATGATTGTATATACAGTCTATCAAAGTGCCTTCGCAGGGATATTCTGTATAACTGCACGATACTGTGGCGTTGGGCTTGTGTTTATGCAGACGCCGGTTTTAGTTTCAAATTTGCTTGTTCACCAAATAACAGTAGGGAGCATGACGATCTCTGATGCGATTAGAGGTCGACCAAGACCCGCACGCTAAAATAAAGACAGTGCTGATGGTCAAGTCTGGAACTAAAAGAGATTTAGCGCTACTTTTTGCCATTCATTTCCAAATCCTTGTATTTCAAAAATATAATTGAAATTGTATATGCAAAGACAATTTCGATTTTCCAAGACGGAGTTCAGAGTATTTTTGCAACACAATAAAGGGGGAAAAAAGCGGACCAACCATGTGATTTTTCTACAACAATGAGGAAAATCTTATGGATATTGAAGTTCACATGGGTTAATTTAGCATTTTCAATTACTTTGCAACAAACAAAGGCAAATGAGATGGATGGTTGAGGCGGATAATTTAGACATTTCGCGCAAAAACCAGAGGCAGAAAAATCAGTTAAATCTGAAAAAGGCAATCAAAGGCAAGAACATGAGAGGTAGTGGGGGCTAAAATATATGTACACACCCCCATCTCCATTAAAACATTTAAAATAAGCACAATGTTTTAAAAAATTGATTTATATAAAACATTCGTGTAAAATTGCAGCATTATTTTCGAGCTTTTTTTTTCCAAAGTGTTGGCAATGCTGAAAGTCTAAAATAAAGAAACAATTTTTAGCAATTAGACCAAAAAGGCGGACAAATAAAAAGCATTCAAGAAAAAACTAAGTATGCTGGATCGCAGGTTTTTTAAGGTTCATCATATCTGCTGAGGGACCATATTTTTTTTTGAAAAAGTTTTATCAGTTTATATGGATGTTTATGAAAGAATACTAACACCATAAAAGCTATTTATGAAGTATACCAATAAATCCATTTTTAGTAAAAGTAAAAAATATTAGGGCATAGGAAAAAGGAAAAAGGAAAAAGGAAAAAGATAGATAATAAAGCAACCTGGTATGTAAGCTTTTACTTTCCTTCACTAGAAATCAAAAACAAGCGAATAAGAAGGATATAGCGGGGAGACTTACAGACAAGAATCAAAAGTGGAATATCGTATTTCCCAACTCATTGAAAGGTACTGATTGCAACTTTTTGGCGAGGCTTAAAAAAAAGGGGAGAGTTGTGGATAGATGCTACATCGGAAAAAGACACAGTAAAAGCAACATTGAAAAAGAATCATACTTTTTTTTTGCATACTTACCAACTATACACCAACCTGTAAAGTAGTCGGAGCTATTAACCTGTTTGATTATATCAAAACCTCCTCTTTTTATTTAGAAAGTTCAATTCCAGATTTATTTTGCTGGAATTAGGAGTAGGTGGATAAAACTACGATAGAATGAACGAATATTTAATTGGAATTGCAGAAGCAGCTAGGGATAAAGGGGATATGGATATGAGAGCTCACAGCGTAGATTTTCGGGGAAAATCGACGGAAATCGAGTCCATCCGGGGTGAAGAGAATAAACCTGCAAAAAACACTAGAGAGGATGAGATGAACTTTGAATCCGAAAAATTGAGAGATGATATGCAAAGATTGAACATATGCTATGTAGACAAAGCTGGGGACAGCAATGTTAGCGTCTATGAGGGTCTCGAAATGGGGCACGACAGAAAAATGGCGTATAACAAGAGTGGTCCGGGAGTAAAAAACTATAGTAGAGTTGGAAACAGCAGAGTACTTGATTTTGTAGAGAAAGTAACGGATATAGCTAGCATTAGCGGAGGGGAGGGGAGTGGCAGTGAAGTAAATAGTACTAGTAGGAGTGGTGGGAGAAATACTATAGGTAGGCACGTACTTAGCAGTGGTGATAGTATAAGAAGAGAGCAAAGTGTTTCACCAAGGAACGTACAGGAGCTAATACTAAATTATGAACACATAATTGAGGGGAGCAAAAGTGGGTCACAGACAGGAAACAGCCCACCGAGCATGATGCTTCCAAGGAAAAAACAGTTTGACCGAGATCGGGCATTCAAAGCTTTATCGATGGTCGGGCCAGAAACGACTGTAAGGTATACTGCATCAGAATTTACGCCAACAGCGCCACAAAAGCGACAGCAAGCGAGGACGCTTTTGGGTGAGACGTTGGAGGAACAATTAAGAAGGGGTGGTGATAGAAGGAGAGGAATGAGAGGGAATATGGGCGTGGGAGCGGATGCGAACATAAACGTGGGTAACCATCCTCATCGAATTACAGTGTATGAAATTGATGAAATGCGGAGACAATATCAAAAAGAAACAAAAGAACAGCAGATAGGGACAAGGATGAGAAGGAATACCAACGCCTGCAATGATAGAAGCGTTAATGGAGACTGGAGTGGTGGTAACAGAGGTAACAATAATGTGAGTAGGAATTGGAATCGGCACTCGATGGTCTTAGGGGAAGGTATAATGGACAAGAAACATTTCGATGTCCAGCGTGAGACACACAGTCGGGAAACAAGCTATTTATGGGATGAGGGATTGGAAAATTGGAGTGGAGCGGATTTTACAAGAGATCCAAGCCGAAAAAGAGAAAGTACTAGGAATGGGTTAGTGGATTCTGGATTAACAAGAATCAATAGAGGAAACTTTAGTGGGGCACAAAGAGGGGGAGCCGTGGAACCTTTAAGGAGCTCGGACATGTCTGTTTCTGGAAAGGTGTTTGAAACCAACACTTCAGCAAAAAATACACCAACAGCAACCCCAGTAACAGCAACAGCACCAGCAATAGGAGCGGGAACACGAGTACCATCAGGTAGACAGGGCAGAAGGGATAGCATTATGGTGCGCACAATGTCATATCAGTTGTCGGATTTGCGTGAACAAGAACATACAATCACCTATGGAAACGAGACACAAGAGAACCACGAGCATGTGATAGCAAGCAGAGAGGAAAACCGTAAATTACAAAAGTTGGTTAACGAAAACATGAATCTCCGCATCCAAAACAACAAGTTATCGGAGTATCTAAATCGGGTTACGGATGGGGAACTCGGAATGGTTATGGAAGAAATGAATCGAGTTGCCTCAAGTAATGCAGTGGCTAATCGAGAGATGAACCAGTTGAACATACAGCTTAATGAATACAAAACGCAGCTACGGGACTTGAAAATGCAGCTTTCAACCCATTTGGAGGATGATCGAATCAAGAGTAAACAGGCTGCGCGTGAAAAGGAGCGGGTACTTGCTATGCTCAGCGAATCAGAAAGGCGCGTAAAGGATCTGAGCGCAGAGCTTTCAGGGCACGATGATTACATCAAGGCCCTTCAGCGAGAAAATGAAACTCTGCAGCAATTGTGTGAGCAGCTCCAACATGACTCGATCGAGGAGAGGTCTAACGCAGAAAAATGGATGCAGCTTGCACGGATAAAAGGCTTCGACAATACAAAGCGGCAAGTAGCGGAAGTTGATGAGTCTAGTGCGACCAGTGCTGATAAGAAAAATAGGTATCGAGAGAGTATGGCTACTTCGTCTTCAATAACTACAACAATAATTCCTTCATCCACAGCTGATGGGAATTACAAAAATACAAAGGAATCAAAAGATGCAGCTGTACAGAAGGATTTAGCACTGGCCCTTAAGTTGGCTGAGCAACAGAGAAATTTGGCACACGAGGAATACGCTTTGGCAGTTCAAAGGTACGAAGCTGAAATTTGTAACTACCAAGACAGACTAAAATTTTATCAGGATAGGGCAACTGAATTGGAGGCAAAGGTCAACAAACTTGAGTCTTTTATTGTTGACTCGAGCTTTGACTACAACAAAGACACCAACAGCATTAAGCACAACGACGATTCGGAACTCGTTGATCTTTTAAAACAAAAGTTAGAGTTGGCTGAAAAAGAATCCAAGTTTAAAGATCGTCAACTTGATCAGCTGAAGCTGCGTCTTTCAACTTTATCTAGTATAGCTTCTCCTTCACGAAACACCCTCACTCCTGTTTATCAAAAGCAACAACAACAACAACAACAACAATTCCTCCCAGATTCACCTTGGTCATCAGTATACAATAAAAACGTCACAGTTGGTGTGGGTATAGGTACCAGCACTAGTAATAGTAACAGCAACACCTCCAACCCCTTTATTACTCACAACCCTGACATCACCAATGCCAGAAATGATCACACTGCTAGTGGTTCCAATGAAAATAATAACAAAAATAATGCTGGTAATATTGGTGATATCGATAATACGGACTTAATAGCAGCTAGACTCAATTTACTTGGAGAGAAGTCGCTTCAACATAAGCAAAAAGCTCCTATACTTGTTTTAAATGCTACTGAAATGGATAATAAAAAGGATATCATTATCAATGAAGAGTTTGACGACAACCAAAACGGCGATTTTGACATCGCCAACCAGCCAACACAGCGTCAGCATCAGCCGCCACCACCGTCTATTGATGATGTAGACAACAGTATTGCTACACCAACCGCAGCCAACGGTGCACAATATTGTATTGTAAAAAGTCGTAAGGACGGAACTCCAGTTGTAGCCGATTTGAAAAACTCGAGTATTTTTACCCAGCTATTTTGAGTACTGACTTTTCATTTGTATTTTCTGAATGTACTAGTGTGTTTATATGTATTATTTTTTTTAAGTAAAGACGGAAAATCGATTCAAGTTCTAAATTTCCGGGAAGAAAGGCCAGGATTACTGTGCTAATTAAAACCGAGTGGTCATTCAGGGAAAAAAGTAATGTGTTAATATCACGGCATCATGAGTAATTGTTGTTCTAGATGAATCTGCAAAAGTGAATATTTTAGTATACCGTACTTTGGAAAGGCAAGGAAAATAAATGGTCAAAGATGAAAAACCAGAACTATTTCCCAGTGTGGTGAGGGTGGAGTGGGGGGGGGG
>LSSK01000224.1:20728-32509 GCA_001969505.1 Zancudomyces culisetae
AATAATGCTGGTAATATTGGTGATATCGATAATACGGACTTAATAGCAGCTAGACTCAATTTACTTGGAGAGAAGTCGCTTCAACATAAGCAAAAAGCTCCTATACTTGTTTTAAATGCTACTGAAATGGATAATAAAAAGGATATCATTATCAATGAAGAGTTTGACGACAACCAAAACGGCGATTTTGACATCGCCAACCAGCCAACACAGCGTCAGCATCAGCCGCCACCACCGTCTATTGATGATGTAGACAACAGTATTGCTACACCAACCGCAGCCAACGGTGCACAATATTGTATTGTAAAAAGTCGTAAGGACGGAACTCCAGTTGTAGCCGATTTGAAAAACTCGAGTATTTTTACCCAGCTATTTTGAGTACTGACTTTTCATTTGTATTTTCTGAATGTACTAGTGTGTTTATATGTATTATTTTTTTTAAGTAAAGACGGAAAATCGATTCAAGTTCTAAATTTCCGGGAAGAAAGGCCAGGATTACTGTGCTAATTAAAACCGAGTGGTCATTCAGGGAAAAAAGTAATGTGCTAATATCACGGCATCATGAGTAATTGTTGTTCTAGATGAATCTGCAAAAGTGAATATTTTAGTACACCGTACTTTGGAAAGATAAGGAAAATAAATGGTCAAAGATGAAAAACCAGAACTATTTCCCAGTGTGGTGAGGGTGGAGTGGGGGGGGGGAGGGTGAGGGTGAGGGGTAGGGAAATTCTTTCGACTATGATGTAGAGTTGGTTGTTGACTTTATAAAACCTCGCCCTAGAATTTTTATTGAAAAGGGGGTGGGGGAGTATATTAAGGAGAGTTCTAGCTACCAGTCATTTAAAACGGAGAGGTAAAACAAAACGTTTGAATGGTAAGGAAGTAGGGTTGAAATATAATACGCTTTTTACTTTATCAATAAAGACTATTATGGATAGTGAAAATAAATGCTCTTCTAAGGTGCGCAAAGTCGCACTCATTTACTTATTTGCTCACTTTCCACACTTATGCTGTGAACAGAGGAGCAGGAAATATACTTGCGCAAAGAAAAAGAACATTATAAATTTGGGAAACGTAATTTGAAGTTATTCGCACAAAAATAAATGCAAAAGTAAAGGCAAAAAAAATAAAATCCACAACCAAGCTTTCCTGATAACAATGGCTTAAAAAAAGAACAAAAAACATTGTGAAAATTAATTTTGAATTAAGGTCCAGTTTTCGCCCAAGAACAATACCCAATTATTGATTTGCAGTTAGTTAATAAAGACCGAACTAAAAATAAATTAGGCAATAGGTAAAGTATTAAGCTCCAAAAGGTCTATAAAAGTGTAAATACTAAATTACAGCCGAAAAGCCAAATTCGATAAGCTTCAGAATAGGGAAATGACTGACCTGGCAATCAAAAGAACACTGCTGGAGCTTCAGCGTCGCGAAGCAAACAAAACATGCATGGACTGCGGATCCCCAAATCCCCAGTGGGCCTCCGTGACCCTTGGCACTTTCTTTTGTCTAAATTGCTCTGGAATGCATCGAGGATTGGGCGTGCATCTAAGGTATTTACCATCTCGTTATTATTATAAGCAATGTTCAAAAAGTAAAACGTGAATTAAACTAAAATAGCTTTGTGAGATCGATTACTATGGATAAATGGACAAGTGAGCAAGTTAAAAGGATGGAGGTACTCAAAATTCTGTTTTATTATATTGTTTTTTTGTTTTATATCCTACTTTTATGTCAAGATAAGACGAAGGGTATCCGTAAGATTGTGGGGAGGAAGGGAGAAAAGGAACAAACAAGCTAAAGCCCTTGAATTTAATATAAATCGTTTTAGCTCGGAGGAAATAAAAAGGCTTTGGGGTTTTTCCAATCACAACCTGACTATAGAGAAGGGATGTCAATTAAAGAAAAGTATACCAGTAGATTTGCAGATTTATGGAGACAAAAGGTAATTACGGGCTCTCCAGTACCATAACACCATCATTCGTATTCTTTTGTCTATTACCACCTTCAAGTAGTGGGGTAACGTACTTTTGTAATTGAAAATAGCTAACGGCCGAATGCGAGGGTCGATCGTGGACAGCTCCACCACAGTCAGTTAGTCCTATGTCATCACGGCCGGGAACACCAAACTATTCGACAGGGGCAAGGCGAGCAACAGCATTGGGAGCTACTACAACGGGAACCACGGCAATGGGAGGAATGTCGGGCTCAGCAAGAGGATATGGAAGCAAACCAACGATCCCACATCGGGGAATCAATGATTCCTCACTGCACCGGTCGAATTCGAGCCCAGGTGTAGGGATGGTGGGAATAGGAGAGAGCGGCGATGATTATGGTCGTGAGGAAGGGGTTGTGAAAACTAACAAGGAGATCAGGGAGGACTACTTTAGTCGGTTGGGAAAACTCAATCAAGAAAGACGGGAGGATCTTCCACCAAGCCAAGGAGGAAGATATACAGGATTCGGGAGTGGTGGACAATTCAACAGCAGCGGCAGCGGTAGCAGTGGTAACGGTAGTGGAGGGAGATTTGATCCAAAAGAAATAGTAGAGGATCCAGGAGCAGCACTCTCAAAAGGATGGTCGATGTTAACTATGGGAGCAATGTCTGCAATGGACACTTTGGGGAGCATGGCAGGTACACTGAACCAAAACTATATTAAGCCAGCAACAGAAAAAGTGCTGGATCCAGAATTCAGGACAGGCGTTGTCGGATACGTATCTGAAATTGGCAAAAAGGTAACTCATTCATGCACTTATTTAATCTGTCTGCTCACTTGTTCTGAGAGATGGCTGAATTTAACATTACTGCAAATTGAATAGGTTGAGGAGCAAGCAAACAAGGGATTCCATGAAATATCTAGAATTGCCAGGCCTTATCAAGGCTACTCTAACTATCCAGATGCTCACGGTAGTGGTAACACTAACACTGGCGGATATGGAAATGCTGATTCTTTTGGTTCAAACACCAATACAAGCTCTAGTGCAAATAGAAATGCGAACACGAATAGTAGCAATAATAACAACAAGGGCGGCGAGAAGAAAAGCGACTGGGATGATGAATGGGATAATTTTTAGTCTTATCTATATCCTTTCCTTTATGTGTTTTGTTTTTTAGTCGTTTTTTTTTGTTGGTAAAAGGTTTGTTGTGTTGAACAAGAAAAGATCAAGTTTTAATGGTAGATTCGTTTGAAAAGTTTAAAAATAGAAAATAAACGAAGAAAAAAAAAGCATAGCAAATTATTATTGGGTAAGAAGCTGTCGTAGCAAACTAAGAAATCGGAGGTAAGTCTTGGTCAGTAACAGGGCGGATGCATTCAGCCGACCAATCCGTGTATGTGGTGGTCACAGGGCCCAGCTGATTGAAAAATGCACTCAACGTACACATGCTGGGGCCCATAGCATCGTGGTGCTGGCCCTTAGGCGTACATTTGGGTAGCACTACAGGGTTGCCATTGTATAATACCCGTACGTAATATCCATTGGTATTTATATCCTTTGGAATTACCGATGGCCATTCCTCAGCACTACTTTTGGCATTATCAGTGTTGCTGGGTTTCGTGCCATTGTCTTTAAACAGCTCGAGTGACATATAGTCGCCAAAGCCTGGCCAAAACAATTTGTGTCCGTCAAAATACCCTTCTTTGTTGATATTATTCCCATTTGGATTTTGCGGATCATAGATTTTGTACGCATTCATAGCAGCAAGTAGGACAGACAACGTAGTATCATGTCCACTGAAAATGCTGAGCTTATGTGGAAGTTTATATGGCCAGTGCTTTCGAGCCTCACTTGTTGTCGTTTTATTTTCACCATCCTTATTATTTTCTTCTTGTGGACTATTTGTGACAGAGCTGGTCAAATTTTCAATAATTTCTAGCAAAAGAGGTGTAGCTTGCAATCTGGCTAGTTTTGGTGAGATAAGCCCTCCATACACCCATTGTTTGGCTGCCAAGTCCCCCAACTTCTTGACATTCACAACATCCTCCTCTTTCATCGGCGGTTCATTATTATTCATTGCGTTTTTATTATTGCGTATATACTCTTGTTCATCAGACACTATTTCTTTTGGCACTGTGACGTTGTGTGCTTTCATTGAAACCAATGTGTCGAAAATCACATGCATGGGTGCTAGATAATACTTGTTCCGCATAACTGCCTTTACATCATCTCCAATTTCGTTCACTTTATACAATACCTCCAACTCGTTGTCAATTTCTTGCGAAAAGTGGTGTTTACTAACAAACGTAATCATTTTCCCCAGCATATCTCCCATCGCTTTGCAATTAAAGTTCAAGTATAAAGTTTCCTCCTTTGATGGTCGCACTCTAACTTTTATCCTCTCGGATTCACCTCCTTTATCCCCTGCATTCTCCCCAGATACCGGATATAGTCCCGTTACGACCTGGTGAACCGATTCCAATGCTCTTGAGTAGTCTGTTGAACGAACATACAAATCTGAACTCCCCAGTTCACTTCTATTTTTCGGCAAAATTCCTAATTTTTCCACATACACCGTTCGCAAGTAATTACCCACTTCATACATGCTTTTCCATCCCACATCACTCAATTGTCCCCATCCACATGAATTCATATTTGCTCTTGAAAAATACTCTTCTTCACTTTCTTCGTGTATTACCTTGTTAATGGACCCCCCTCCCCCTTCCATTTTTTTCTCATCCTTCTTTTTTTGTTCATCCGGAGGAGGTGTTGCTTTGTCTGGAAATATCCTCCCTTTACGTTTGATTTTCCAGTATTCATCGGAAACGTTCGAGTCGCTGTTCCTATGCGACAAATCCAGTGGTGTTGTACTTCCCGGTGAATTGCTGTCTATTTCTGCTCTAAGACGGTTTCTAAACTGTTCGTGGAACAGATTTGCATGCCTACAAAAATCCCAGTATTTGGGTGATATTTCTGGGAACCGTCTGGCTATTGGCGTGCGCTCCCCTAATTTAGATTTTTACAATCTGCCATTAGTATTTTATCGTCGTATAAATTCCCATCGGCGTAGTTGGTATTACGCAGGATAAAAAGTCTTACCATGTCGGTGAAAAACTAGGACTTGTGATAATGTTAAATCCTTTGGGTACATCTCTTTGAAGTACTGTGCGTTTAATTCCGCACGCCCCTTGCCTGTATAGTCATACTTGTTCATTTTTTTTTAGTCTTTTCTTCTTGGTAATTATGAGTATATATCGTATTTTGTGAAATATATACTCTAATATCCCCAGCTTGTATGTTTCGATAAATCCGAAATTTTTCAAACTTATAATGTTTCAAATAAAACGCAAATTACATGTTGACAGACAGATGGGACTGGTCAGTATGACAGGAATGCACTTGAAACTATAATTTATTTGTTTTTTATATTACGAGCTAATGAGCAGTTAAGCTGAATTTAAATTCACATTTCGTTTTTGTGATTTGTGTAATCCACGATTTGTCAAGCAGGATTAGAACCCGGCTTTCCAACAACACAATTTCAGCCTACAAAAAAAAAAAAAAAGATTACAAAGAAAGGAAAATCTAGGTTCATTGCTCTTGTCACATATTGCTCAAACTTCAACATGAAATGCTGATATCAAAAACAATACAATTAGCAAAGATGGTATCGGGATGCATCTAAAAATCCTATTTTAAAACGGCTTTAACCAATAACCTCAGTAAAAATCTCCATTTATGTCGCCATCATCACACCTATAATTTGGTTTTCTAGGGTCTATTTGCATTGTTTCCTTGCTACGTATGATAACAAAAAGTACTATAATATCACAATAATTAACACCAGGATATCCTCTCTAGCAACTCCGGGTATTACATAGACTGTTGCAAGCGATGTAATAACTAGACCGATTCATAAAATTCTTCTAATCTCTACTTTATGATCTACCTCTGGCCTTATCATTGATAATAGTGAACCTGATAATGTAATATAATTAGAAAGGCAGAAAAAAAGAAGAGCGAGTAGAATTTGTATATTAACCACACCTTTATTATTTGTTAGTTTTAGTATTTTAGTACTTTTTTTCAGGAGTACACGGGGGATACATGTATAAAGACGCTGGAACAAAAAATTAGAGTACTAAAATAATCCGGGGTACAGGATAAGGAGGGGAGAGGGGGAGGGGGAGGGGGAGGGGGAGGGGAGAGAGAGAGAGTAGAGAACTGAAGAGACACATAGCAAAATATCATAATTTAATTTTTGCACAGCATGAAGTTTATAATTTGCTCCCTACTTGAAATCTGTAGTGCTTAGGTCTTTACTTATACTTTGGGAAATATCTGGGGGACTTGGAAACACAATGCGCCTGAGTACTAACCTCTATTTTTTTTGGTTATATGTTTTTAAAACTTCCTTAATAAAAAATAGAGACAAGAAAGCTATTGCAAAAGGCCAAAGATATATGTATTTTTGTGGTACTTTCCATGTTGGTATTCCCAAGTACATTAAATGATAAAGGGTTGTAAAGAAATGCCCTTGATATACTGCTACTACTATTTTGTGGATAAATTATAGTGATGCATTTGGTTTGTGATGTATTGCATTGTTTTTATATTTTGATCTTTTGCTTTTGAACTCACCTGACTGTATATTGTACTAGCCAGGCATAAAAAAAGAAAAGACCAAATTTAATGTGGTCAGGTTTTGCATCATTGATTTCTTAATCGATTTTTGAGATTAAAATACACCTAAAAAAAAATTTTTTTTTTGCAAAAAGCAATTAATTTGATTTGCTTTGTTAATCAAACCTCAAAACCAAGCACACCTGCTTAAACGAAAATAATTAAGATAGACATAAAATACAATCACGATACAAATGTTTAGAGCAGCTCCACTTCGACCGTTACTAAGATTAGGGACTAGTTTTACCAAAGTATGCGATCTTTTGAATTTACCTTTGGTATTGGAACGAATTAAAGTTTCAAAACGCATTTCATAAGGAAGAAATATCAAGATTCAATAATTTAATATTTCATACAATAAACTGTAGGTCCGACTAAATTCGAGCTATCAGAAACCTGCACTCGGAGTAAATCCAGCATACGATGAGGCCCTTAAGGTGATCGATGCTTATCGTTCTAAACTGTTTTCTCAAATTGAGGATATCAATTCCAAGTTAAAAAACACAAAAACAGGTACTTTTTTTTTTTTAATTTTGTTGATTCAAACATTAATTTGTTGAAGTTCCTTCTTTCCTACCTTATCTGTTTTAACAGTGTCACTGAAACCTTTTATCAGTAATTTATTTTTATGTTTAATCAACATAATAATAACGAATTTGGAAAAATATAATACGAGTAGAGCAAGAAAAGGCAGATTTGGAGAATGAAAAGATAGAGCTAGAAATCGAGGCAGATAAACAACTTGGTGAAACATTGTACAACTTTAGGACAGGAAATTGTAAGTATATTTCCGTGTGTGTATTCCTGATTGTTTAGAGAAAACGGTGTATTTTATCAATTATGGCTTTGTTTAAAGCTATCTGTTTTTTTTTTCTTATTTAAAAAATGGGATTAATTTATCATAGATGATCTAAAGAAACCAGTATATCGAAGATTGTTGGAGGAGGAATTCAAGAAAAGACCACTGGAAGTTATAGTAAGTTTTTCTTTATTGGATGGTTATTATCTGTTCTGTCAACTTTTTCAACTAGATCAATGACCTTAAAACAAAACAAAAACAAAACAAATAAATCAACAAATGTACTTATAGATGCAACGTACCTATCAAATGTACGTAATCCCAGATCTTATTGATCCAAAGAAGTTCAAACAAGCGACTACCAGACTGGATATTGTGATTGACGGATCCAACGAAGGACCAATAGAGCCAGGAACGAGGGTTGATCCTCAAGCTGTAAGTAGTCTACACTAGCTACAAACATAGCTAAAGATAATAATAATAACTCTGTTAACGATGATGGGAGAATAGATGCGAAAACAACCAAAAGTTCATTTGCAGACATTTTCTGAAACACCCAAAAAATATACAATTCTAATGGTGGATCCAGATGAGCCAAGTGAAGAACTACGTAGTTATAAACAAAAATGTCACTGGGCAGTGTGCAATGCGACATTTGATATTTACAACAATGCTCTTTCAGAGTCAAGTGGGGCTCAAGAGTTGGTACCATATGTTCCTCCACATCCAGCGTATGGCTCCAAGACACATCGTTATGTGTATATTGCATTTTTACAAGATAATGAACTCACAGCCAGCACTATCGAACAGCTAGGAGCGAGACTCTTAAAATCCGATATCAAAGAAATCGAAGGAATTGATCTCAGAAAGATTAGTGAGGAGTTTGGGCTGTTACCAGTTGGTGTTTCTTTTTACAGGTCGGAGTGGAATGAGTCGGTAGACAGTGTCTATACAGATATTTTGGGTAAGATTTATCATTATTACTACTTATTTTCCTTTGGGCTGATTAAGTTTATTTGTGAAAATTCTTGGATGGACAAAAAAGGTGAAGGGAAAGGGGAGGGGGAGTGGGAGGGACGGGTATGGAGAAGGAATAAAGATAAGGAGAGTGGGTGGTATACTATAAAAAAAATACTTTAATTATATGATGGTTTGTATTTTTGAATTAATAGGTCAAGATTCACCAAGATTCGGCGCTCCTTTGGTACCAAACAAATTCTTAGATCAATATGGAAACAAACTGTCAAGATATGAAAATATTTAAAAATGTCTTTGAGTTGGAAGGTTTTCTATATTATTTTTTATTGAATAATAATACTTACTACTAATATTATACAGTTTTCCATTAAAAGCAAATAATCTTTCAATAAACTACTCGGTATAAAATATATGCTCGGCCTTGGTTAGTGATGGGACAATAACAGTATACTGACCCCATAAATAAATAGTATTATGCTATTTCATTCATTTTTTATTATTATGAGGGGGAGGAGGAGGAGGCGAGGTGATAAAAGTAAACCTTGTGTTATGCAGGTGTGTGTATAGATGTGGTCTAACATAACCAAGAAAAAAACTGTAATCCCAAAGGCAGGAGAGGGGAGGAGATGGGAGGAGAGGGGGGATGTGGGGGCAATAAAAATTGGGTTAATTAGGTCATGATGCATACAACAATAACGGATATTTAGTTGCAAAGGTTGTCCCCCCCCCCCCGCTTGACTATTATTTTTTCTTTGAATGATTCAAAACTTGTTCTAAGAAAGAAAAAAGAAAAAAAAGAAGAAAGTTGATGAATGTACTCCGATTGAAAAGTGCTATCTACCCTTGTAAAGCTGATGCTTTGTTTTTTGGGAGAGTGGGGTGGAGGGTGGAGGGTGGAGGGTATTGTATAAAAAAAGAATATGCTTTTTATCCCAGCATCATTGTTTTGTAAATTAGAGTTTAGTATGGAATAAAATGTTTGAAAAAATTTTTTTTTTGTTGTTAATATTTTTATTGTAATGTCAATTAGTGGAATTATGTGAAAGGAATGGAAAATAGACTTTGTAGTCAACTAGTAGTACCAAAAACCAAAAGCTAAGACTAAAAAAGCAAAGTTAAATAATAAAAGTAAAGTCAACAACAAAAAAAAAAGTAGACATTGAGAATAGTAGAGTTAAAAAGAAAATAGCATTTTAGAAAGATATAGATAAAACATAAGTAAATGGACCAGCTGAGCAGTAATACTAGTGTTAGAGAAAACCAAGACATTGCAGAACAAACGACGGGAACAGACAAAAAAGTAGCATCTAATCCAGGTAAATTTGAGCATTTATAAATTATATGAGGTTAGGCAAATGAAATGCCAGGATTTAAGCCATGAGGGGAGAAGGAGAGGATGATATATTGTACTAATATGGATATTTACTTTACATAAAACAGGATTGGGGAAAAAAGATTCGATTTTCCACAAAAATCCAGAGGCAAAGATAGAAGAAAAAGACAGGTACGAGGAAAATAGTAGAGGAGAAATGTTGGGAGAAGTACAAGTAGACGAGAAACAGGTTTCTAAAAAGAAACAACCAAATTTAAATAACGAAAAAGAGGATATGAAATCAATAAATACACAGAAATCGACAGAAGAGAAAGTGGAGGGCAAAACGGAGGGCAAAACGGAGGGGAGCAAACAAGAGATGAACTGGCGAATAAAAAGGGTGGATAGGAGGGGACGAGGTAAAGAGAGTAAACAGGATAAAGAAGGGGCTAATAAAGATGAGAGAAGGGAGGAAAAACTGGTAAAGGGGCGGGTGGTTGTGGAAATCACAAATAAACCAAACGGAGTTATAGAGGAAAGGGTGGAAACAAAAGAAATTAAAGTAGAAGGAGGGGGGGTAGAGATAGACACGAGGACAAGGAAAATGTACACAAGAGGAGAGTATTATGGAAGCAATGAACGGGGAAGGGGAGGGGGGATAGGGAGGGGAGTAGGGAGAGGGAGAGGACAAGGAAGAGGTATGGGAAGAGGAAGGAGAGGGGGAATTGGGTATAGGATGGCCGTACACGAAACCATGAGCGTAACAGAGGAAAAGTCGATAAAGAAGGAGGAGGAGGAAGGAGAAGAGGGTAGTCATAATGGCGATCGTAGCTATCAAGTTAAAAAGGTTGAGGATGAAAAAAAAGAAAAAGAGGAAAATTTAGTTCAAGAAGTGACTACAACTGAGCTTGATGTAAAGAAAGAAACAGAAAATCACGGAAAAGAAGAGAGTGAAAGCAAAACGGACATAGAAAGAGATGCAGATGGAAGTGGAAGTAGAGGTAGAGGTAGAGGCGGAAGTAGGGGTAGGGGCAGAATTGATCGAGGTGGTAGTAGTGGTGGTGGTCGGGCTAGAGGTAGAGGTAGAAGTAGAAGTATGAGTATAGGAGGAAATATGAATATGAATATGAATATGAATAGCAATGGGGGAGTGGGTATGGATATGGATATGGAGATGAGAAGAGATAGGGGAAGAGGAAGAGTCATAGGAATAGGAAGAGGGAGAGGAAGGGGGAGAGGAAGAGGAAGAGGAGTAGAGATGGATACAGCTGTAGAAATGTATTTAGAAAGGGAAAAAGAGGTAAATAAAGAAGGAATGGGATTAGCAAATGAGCCACAAGAAAAAGTAAATGAACGCAAGACTGAAGTGCAACAAGAGAAGAGTGTGGATACTGTACAAGATGAGCAAAAGTATAAGGGTAAAGAAAAACAAGAGGCAAAAGTTGAAAATGGTGTTGAAGATGTAGCTGGAGTTGGAGTTGGGGTTGGGGTTGAAAGTAGGATAGAACCAAAAGAAAACAAGGCTAGCACAAGTGAAGTGGAAAGGAGTAGTGTGGCGAGTAAAAATAATAGAAGAGGAAGAGAACAGCAAGAGAAAACAGGTGGATTTGATCAGATGCAATATTATAACAATATGGCATATGTATACTACGCACCACCAATTCCACAGCATATCAACAGTAACGAATATAGTAATATTGAGGGAGGGATTAGGAGTAAGGGAGGTAATAAAAATAGGGAGAAGCAGGAGCAGGAGCAGGAACAGGAGCAGGAGCATGAGCAGGAGCATGAGCAGCAAGGATATTACTACCAGCCTTACTATTATTATAGTCAATTACCACAGCCGATTCCAGGAGGCCAGCAGCCTAACCAACAACATATTCCTACAATGATTCCAGTGCATGTTCTGCCGTATCCACCTGCTATAGTTCAGCCTCAGAGTGAGAGTGGTTTGGAGGCAGGTAAAAACGTTACCAGACAAAACCAACAAAATAAGGATAATAATGACAGTAATGATGGTACCAAATTGGCGTTGAGTCAACAACAACAGCAACAACAGCAACAACAACAA
>LSSK01001325.1:0-14153 GCA_001969505.1 Zancudomyces culisetae
CAGCCCTCTCAAAACTACCCTCCTCCAAGGTCGGCCATTTCCGCAGATGCAAATCCTCCTTGCAATACCCTCTATGTCGGTAACCTCTCTGTAGCTGCAACCGAGGTCGAGCTTCGCAGACTGTTCACTGTTGCCTATGGATACAAGCGCCTCTGCTTCCGCACAAAACCAAACTCTGGTCCCATGTGTTTTGTTGAGTTCCGCGATATCTCCTGCGCAACATTGGCTCTTCGTGACTACGATGGCCGTATGTTGCCTTCCTCTACAAACGGTGGAATTAGACTCAGCTACTCCAAGAACCCTCTTGGTGTTCGCTCAAACCCTAATGTTCCCCCAACTCCTTCCACCGAGTTTTTCTCCAGAACTTTTGACGACTCCTCTTCTCAGCCTGACGACTTCTCCATTCCTTCATCCGCCATTCCTCTCCACTCCCTGTCCTCAAATGTTCCTGGTGGTCTAAGTTCTCTAACTGCCCTATCTGCGTCTGTCAAGGAAATGGACAATAGTCTTTCCGATACTCTTTCCACTTCTCCTTCCCCTGAAGTCTCCGCTTTTCCCATTGCGGTTTCTTCCTTATCCAATCCCAACATTTCTAAATTCTCAACCTCTGACTCTTACTCAAATTCTGCCTCGTCCTCTCTCGACAACTCCCCTTCTAACATCTCCAAGTATTCCATGAATCACAATGGCATTATCCCACCTACTATATCAAATGATCTTGGGTTGGCTTAATCTGATCCTTCAAAATTAATATTTTATCCTCTCCTTCATTTCATCTCTACACTCATATTATACCTTTAATTTTTTCTTTACACTACAATTCCAATTTTATACAAATATACTGTTCATGTGATTTTTTGCATTTTTTTAGCCAATTAACTTGCATCCTCATTCCATAACCTGTTCAAAAAAAAAAATTTTTTTTTCTTTTTTTTTTTTTCTTGACCAAGGAAGCAAGTGAAAATTGCAAACTTGAACTAAAGGCGCAAACCACTTTTCGATTTGAATATACAAATTTTTTTTTGGCTCTTGAACAATAGTTCAAATACGATTCATCTAATTCTAGTGGTATTTTCAATAAATCAGCAGGATACTATACAGCTCTTATACACAGCACACACTCATACACAACATAAATACGTAACATGGACTCCATAATGATAGATCCAAACAACATTACTCTACCCAACGAAACTGATGCTAACAAAGCTGAAATTGTTTTGGAACCCATTTCTGCTATGGACATAGTCGAAACTTCTAAACCTCGCTTTAAACCCATCGATCCAAAGCTTCTAAATGTAAGTACTTTTATCCTTACCTTTATCTTTACGTTTTTAAGTATCCTTATTTGACATTTTCATAACGTTTATCCTTAAATCAACTTTTTTATTTATCTAATTTCATTTGTTTTATTTTTAGGGTGGAAAAGAGCAATTCCGTAGAGTCAGAATTCCTCCAAATAGACTATCTCCTCTTAAACAAAACTGGCTAAAGATTTATACTCCCATTGTGGAACAATTGAAACTTCAAATTCGAATGAATCTTAAATCCAAAATGGTTGAAATAAGAGTAAGTATACTATCTTCTTTTTTTTTTGTTTTTTCTGTCGGTAAATATTCTCTGAATAGTTCACTATTGTAATGATTGCAGATTGATATAAAGAAAACTCCTCCCTCAATATAATGAAATTGCTCATAACATTGTTGGTTTCGCTCGATTTAATCTATTATTACTACTTTATAGACTTGTAATGAGACTCAAGACTCTGCTGCTGTACAAAAAGCTGCTGATTTTGTCCGTGCCTTTTCACTCGGTTTCAGTGTTGAAGATGCTTCTGCTCTATTAAGAGTTGAGGAGTTGTATTTGGAATCCTTTGAAATCAAAGATGGTACGTTTTTTTTTATCTACTGAGAAATGGTAGCAGTGATGAAAGTTCACTTCTCTTCATATCTCACTCCCTATATTACATTCACAAGCCTGCATTTTTACAATCTACTTTTATTCTTCTGAATATTTAAGAAGAGCGATCCCAGCTTACAAAATCACCCACGCTTTATTTATTTACATATACCAATCTTAAATTTTAATACATATAGTTAAATCACTGCAAGGTGATCACTTGGCTCGTGCGATTGGCCGTATTGCTGGAAAAGACGGAAAAACAAAATTTGTGATTGAAAATACCTCCAAAACCAGAATTGTTCTTGCTGATACCAAAATCCATATTTTGGGTTCCTTTAATAATATCAAAATAGCCAGAGATGCTATTTCAAACTTGATTTTGGGTAGTCCCCCAGGAAAGGTTTACGCAAACCTGAGAACCATTGCTTCAAGATTAAAAGAAAGGTTCTAATAATGTAATTGGCTCAGTTCTGATAAACATTCTCTCACACCCCCCCCTCCCCCTGTTATACCTCTTCATGTCCATGTCCATATCCTTACCTTCATCCAATTCTCCTTTGTTCCTTCCTTTCTGAAATTATTCCTCCTTGTGTTATCATTCTCTCCCACTGCAAATAAATTTAGTTGGAAAAATGATGCTTAAAAGAATAAGAATTAAGTCTGAATCTGGGTGTAAGGTTGGGTTTGAGGTTGAAGTTGGGAGAGTGTTTACTCGACTTTCTGCGCAAAATTACACATCTACGTATATCATATATATATCTTCTATTCCAATGATTTCCCTTGGTTCTAGTTTTATTTATTTATAGAAAGTAACGTCGTTATAAATGCCTTGGCATTATATTGTTTATACAACATGTTTACTAAATCAGTTTTCACCCATATTTACCACGTAATATCTTTTTTCTTTTGTAAGAAATACATTCAATACTAAAATACATCTTTTCATAAAAGCTATTATTGAAAAGGATATTATAATTAATTTTTTATTCTAATCAGAAAACTATTCAAGATACTATTAACGAGAAAAAACGAAAAAAATGTATTTATACAATAAAAGTAAATATATGAGTCAAGAAAGGGGGGGGGATCAAGGGGAAACCGGTGGAGAGCAAATCAAGTTATATTGCCAACTTGAGCACTTCAAAGAAACCCAGAACCCAAAAGCATTGCTTTTAGAGCTTTAGTGTATTTGGAAACTTGAGAACATCTTCTCGAAATATCTCTTAGCAACCATGTCTTGACAATATGAGTATACAGAATCTGTCCATTAATTGCGAGCAGATTTTTCTTACCCGTAACTATGGTATTCAATAGTAAACTAGGTAACTGGTGTTTATGCACAATCATTCCTGATGCCAGTGGTCCAGTATTAAACAGCAAGGAATCTCTTATTCTAGGATCTTTCGCGCTTGCCACCAATCGGACCTGGTAAAGATTACAATCAGTAGCAAATACTGGCGATATAATTATGGCGATCTTGTTTTCAGACTTTTTTCGTATTCCGGCAATATCTCCATCTTCATATTGGTCTTTGTTGTCATTATTATCTCTTTGGCTGAAGGGTAGCGGATCAATTAAATCAAATATATCACCCCCATCTGCATTTATCTCCTTATTGAATCGTTCTAAAAGATATCTCTGGTTATACTCCTCTGTTATTGTCGGTTTTTTTGCTTCTGCAGAATATATATCACTATTTTTAAGTAATACATATTATGGTTCAATAAGTTTTGACAGTTCAATAATACTAAATAAAAAGTGTAATTTTGTTCCTGTAAACTTTACCTGTCTTTTTCAGGATCAGTCTCTTTTACAAGAGATTTCTTTTTCTGTGCCTCATTAATCCTTTTTTCAATAATGTTAGAATTTTCGCAACTTGTGTCCATTTTATCCTCCGCATCAACTGATACATTTGCTCTTTTACTTTTTATTTTTTCAGAGAGCCTATCAAACTCACTATATATTTTATCCCAGAAATATTGCATAGAAATTTCATTAATTCCCCTCTTTGTATAGACGACACAGATTCCATCTTTTAATAAACACTCCAAAAACTTGTATGTAACCATTTCTTCACTTTCTACCATTTCATCCTTCGATTCTACATTAGTATCTGTAAAACTCGTTTTTTCGCTAGCAACACTATTTTCACTATCGCTTGTGAAGCCATCATCATTTTCTGAGCTGCTAATATCGCTTTGACTATTCAAAGTGTCTGTATCGGTATCATTATTATTTTTCTTGCCATTTTCTGAAGCCAAATTACACCCTTGTTCGATAATATCGCTAGAACCTTCTGTTTGGGTTATATTTTCATTGTCATCAGCATCCGAATTGGCTTTAGCACTTTCTCTCTTCACTTCAACATCTTCCTGAGTTTGTTGAGGATTTCTGTTGGTTTGATATTTTTCTACAACCAAGTTTGGTGAAAACTGAAGTAGCACTCCTTTATATGGATCGCGGTAATAAATACCCCGATGTGTTTTTAGCCCTCCAAACTTTGCATATGTATCACTCTTAACGCTTATTCCCATACGACTCATCAGATCAGCCAAATCATCAGGCATCTTTCTAGACTGGGTAATAGTTTCAATATTCCTGCTATATGAATCGAACTCCGAGTCCATACAAACAAGGTTTAGTCGCATCATGAAAATCCTATTTTTAAAATGTTTAACTTTGTTTTAAAAAATATATACTTTTTTGCTTTCTCTTATAGTATAGTTTACTTTGTTATTGTTTATAAAGCTCTAGTACGCTGAGTAACTTACGAATCGATGAAGTCAACAATCTCTAGATATCTATATAGCTCCTTGCTTTTCTTCAGGCGACGGAACGTTAAAAACTGTACAAATGGATTCACAGTCTTAGGTTTTTCTGCATCCTGGGTGTATACCAGTTTATTGAACATTCTCTTTTTAAAAAAAGCCGAAGAAAGGCTCGCAGAGCTCATACATGAAACTTGTGAACCAAGACTACTCTTGATAGCTGTAGACACTAAGTCAGAATCACATTCGTTCCCATACTCCTCTTTTTTATCAAATACTTTACCACCCGAGCTTTGCTCTTCGGCCTTTACTTTAGTAAAGCGATCTGCTGGTTCCTCATTTTCAATACTGTTATTTACATTAGTTTGATCACTTATGTTAACTATTAGTTCAAATTCGATATCACTAGCACTTTTTTGAGTACTAGGTTCGTCCTGCTTTCTTGAAACGTTAATTTTATCGCTATTTTCTAATTTAATGGGTGGTAAAAAACCAATTAGCGTTATTCTTTTTGATTCCTTCTTGTGTACCTCCACGGGCTATAAAATCTTTGTACTGGGTTACTGTAAGCTATACACGCGTTTATTGAAACAACAAACATTTTAATAATTGTAAAATATATACTTACTGTCTTTTTCTGAACCAAGACGTCCCCTTTCCAAGATATTATTGATATCGATTCGCTCTGAGCTTACAATACCAATCCTTTTTTTGTATTTGTTACGCAGTGTAGCGTGTATAGGACTGCCATTCAGATAGCTATTTTTAGATTCCAGCGGCTTCAGCCTCAATTGCTTGACTATTACCTCTCCATTTGAGTAGTATTCAACCGAACCAGGATAAGGATGGCTATACTTTTCAATACTCGAGCTAAAATCGTCAACTATGTCTTTGCGTGAACCAAGGGGTTCATCAGAATATTTCATTTTTTGACATATTTTTCCTCCACACGCTTCTGAAACAAGACTTTTCATGTACGAAGCGATATTGTTAAAAATGATTACAAGTCTTCTATCGAGCGAATCCTTTCTAGTAACTTTATTAAACTCATTGTCCGTATCTGTCAATTTGTATGAACTAACGCTTTCTGTTGATTCAGTATATGCTAAATTGTTGTGAGAGGTAAAGGCAGTTAATCTAACTACCATTTCATAGATCGACTTAAAGTATTTGTTTCTGAGTGTTGCAATCTTTTGGGATATGCAGTACCATTGTATCAAGCAAAATGATAACAAAACAAATCTCTGGTGCTCGCGATGCTATATTTATAATAATATCGTTTTTTTTTGTATGAGAATATAATATCAATATCAATCTTAATGTTAATATAATTAAGAAGTAGAGAATAGAGAAAGAGAATACATATATATTGGTAACTATATATTAAAATCACAGGATAAATAAACTTACAAAATTGAGGTGTTTATAGATTAACCTGTCACAGTTAGAAAATTGTAGAAATACCGCTTCAACACAATCACTTAATTCCTCCGGATCACAATCCATAGAATATAACTGCTGTCCGATCTGAGTCAATACAATAATATACTGGCTTTCAGCCTCTGGATTATTTTGTACCAATGAGATCTATTCATTATAGGGTTATTGGGTTTTAAATTAAAGTTGTAATTGTTCAAGTTTGCTAATTACAAAAAAAAGTTGAAATAAATTTGCCTGAATGTTACCTGCTCCAAGAGAAAAACTACTACAGCCTTTGCAAGTCCTGAATACATAAATAGATACTCAAACAAATATATCTCCAATAATCTCAGCGCCAACACAATATTTTTGAGATTCTTTTCGTCGCAGAGAGTGGATAGTATTGTCAATAGGATTTGATACACAACTTTGGAAAATTCTGTATGCCCTGTCAGTATATTTTGATTAATTTTAACTACCTTTCCAAATTTTTTAATCACTTCTTGTGATCTCATAGTATACCTGGGAACCTTTCGATTTATTCCAGATGTATCTATATTGTCTGTATCTAAATTCTGTTCGTTTTTGAATATCGAAGCAGCGTTTGATGAACCCATGTAAAAAAAATATTTGGGAAACGAGATTATTGATGTCAAAGAGTTTAGTGCACTTGCGCTTATTTTTTCGAGATCATTATAGATTTTGATTTCTTCGGCCTTTTTAGGCAGTATTAGTCTAATTGCCTGAACAAATTCCGAGTAGTAGGCTCGGCAGTTGGGGTTTAGGCTTAACAGCTTTGGTGCGTCATTAATTAAAGAAAGCATCAAGTAATCATTCCGAAACCCCAACTCAAGTGCTAGCAAAAGAATATTATTCATGGATCCTTTCTGGCTTTCTGCAATGTCCCTAGTGCACAATAATGAAACGAGCGCTTTATTCGCTGCCATTTTTGCAATATGGGATTCATAGCTTGGACTTATATTTTCAAATAGAATTTTAAACACTGGTGTGATGTTGTAGCTCATTATATAACTCAGTGGTGGTGGAGATACAGCAATGTTATTGTCTCTAAAATACAAAACTTGATCTTGATTTGTTCCAATAGAACACATGGTTTCTATAAGCTTTGCAATCATCTTCACCAAATCGAGATACGTATTGTTACCAATAATCCCTGGATCATACTTGATACCTGTAACTAAATCCACTAGTTCGTGTGTTAAAGAGCCATTTGTATCATCGCTCACAACAATGTTAAATCTGTTGATTGTTATCTTGTCGATTCCTACACATGGTGCACCGCCATAATCGTGTCTCAGTCTTTTTAAACTGGCTTGGGTATAAAGTTTAAACCACAGATCTGCAACCTTTGGCCTGTGAAGCCAACAACACAGCCTCCGTTGTACAAAGCTATTCACACCTATCTTTTTTCTTTTTGACGATAGGAGGATGCTTGTTAACACCTTTAGAGAAATGTGCTCCAATTCATCGCCTAATGTTTTCCAAAAATAGCTCCATTGTGTGGGTCCCAAAATCTCATTATACAGACTTTCCCTTTTCACTTGTTTTGGATCCATTCCTCCTATACTTAACAACGAATCAATTACAGTTAGTATAGTCATGTATATTTCGTTTACAATTTTGATATCCCATGTTGAGCCAATTGACCTTATCACAGTAAGATAGAATTGGAAAACGTCGTTTAGAAGCCCCAAATGTTGTTTCCAATATTTTTTCATACTCACAAGCCCTTTGTTTTCATTCATATTTAATTGCATCTCTTCATATTTATTTTTAATAGCTTCTGCGCTTTTTGTGCTCATACTTGATGGTAGTCTATTTTGGCGTTGCTTTATACTATCTATCGCGTGATCTGAATGTCTATGATGAAGATTTGTCATATTTACATCAAGATACTTGTCAGATAAGAGCTCCCTCATATCCACCGATGAACGCTTGTTGCCTTGATAATGTGACTTTTTTGCACCTTCCTGCGTATTTTTAGAGGACAATACGCTCTTTTCAAAACTATGAGCATGTACTCCCTGGGAACCATTCGTTATGGATTTAAATGAGTTATGCTTATCTTCTGCTGATCGTTCAGTGATTGAGAGAACTGTTCGATCTTCTGAACTTTTTTCCAGAAACGGTTCCTTAAGTTTAGCAAACCAACTATACTGCGAGTTTCTCCTCGGTTTTGCCCTGGTGCTAAACGATTTTTTGCGTTGTTCAGAGTACATTAGGGGTTTCTTCTCTATGAAAATCGATATTATTATTAGTTCATTGTTTATAATATATTTTATACAGATATTGAGACTTTGTATAAATAAAAATAAAACCAAAACTTCTTGAATTCAAACCAAATTTTATCATGTAAACTGTATGAAAAACTTACTCTCAAGGCCCAATGTTGGTGTACAGAAAGTCATGCTAGTCTTTTGATCCAAAGAGCACTTGTCATCTATGAACTTTGGATACTTATATTTTTCACTTGTAGTGGTTTTTTCAATTAGACCAAAAGAGTTAGCCCCATTTGCAAATGACTGCGGCTGTAAATTGGCGCCAGAACCATCACGTTTTAAATATTTAGCTATAGCTACGAAGTTCTGCTTTTCTAGTTTATTCTTTTCATTATCTGTATGATTTTTTGGTGATGGTGTTAGAAATTCGTGTCGATTGGAATGCGTATTTTCGATGTCTGAAGTAGGTTCAATGTTATCAAGATTTTCTGGGAAAACATAATGCTGATATAACTTTGCAATCGTGGAATTCAACTTGTGGGAACCGTTTGGTGGCTCACTTTGAACCTTTCTGCTGTTACTGCTGCTACTGTGGTTGTTGTTATTGTTGTTGTTGCTGCTGCTGTTGTTATTGTTGTTGTTGCTGCTGCTGTTGTTATTGTTGTTGCTGCTGCTGCTGCTGTTGTTATTGTTGTTGTTGTTGCTGTGTGTTATCGGACCTTGGTGAGTAACATTCTGCAATAGTGAGAAATCGGTAGTGGAACGAACCAGCATGTGCCCTCTCGATAACGTATCTTCATATTTTAAGAGGTTGTTTTCTGAAGCAGCATCAGTCGCTATCAGGTTCTCTTTATATGTGGTATCAAAATCACACAACTTCACACCAACTGTAACATCAGAACGATTGGAACTCGAGTTTTTTGAAATCAATGTTCTCAAGCTTGAATCATCACATTCACCAGATTTTGGTATCTTGCTGTTAGGCTTTAATACATTTTTTGTGTTTTTCGCAAGCTTGAAAGCACAGTCTAACCCCTCTTGTTGAATTTTATCCTGGCTCTTGAAAACTTTTTCAACGAATTTGTCATAATTCTGCTTGAAAAACGTTCTAACCATAAAAATGTGAGAGAGTTCTCTAAATAAGCGTAAAAAGCCTTCACCAAGAAGCTCGTTTCTAGCGCCTGTATCTTCATTAAAAGATCCTGACTCGAAGTCTTTTGTTTTTAAATGAAAGAGCGTGTTTTGGATAATTTGCAACGACTTTTTAATTGTCTCGTGATTTTCGAGTGGAAGTAATAACCCCAGCTCAACACCTCTCAGTGCCCATTCTAGCTGACCTACACTAGCAAATGCATTATAATGCGTATTCTCGTCACTATCCGCCAGTTTTGAAGGTATTTTCGACTTTTCCAGTTCTGCATTGCGACTTCTACTTTGGAAATCAAACGTAAACGCCTCTGTTAGCTTCAGTTTGAGCTCCAGTGGTAAGAACTGTAGTTTATCTATTTATACAAGGATATAATAGAACAAAGTTCTATCTTGTCTTTTTACTTTGATTTTTTGAGAATAAGCTCACCTTATTCTTAATAGTGTTTAGAGGTTATTTAGAATGATATACAAAGAATATACAATATTGATATTTCAACTGAAGCGAATTCAACTCTTACCCAAATGAAAAATCGATATCTCTCCTAGCTCCGCTTCCGTTTCCAGCAATTTTGTTAGGCATAGATTGGCATGGTCCCTACCTTCTTTGTTTCTATCGGTCTTTATAACACTCATAATTCAGCTTATTTTCACGCTATATAATTTCTGAATATCAAACTTTCCTGTGGGAGGTTATCTCTCTGTGGATTAATACTAGCTTATACGTGAGTCTACTCAATACTATAACACAATATTCGGAAAAAATTATTTGGTTATTTGATGATAAACAAAAATCAATGCTCACAGTAGTGAGACTTAAATAAAGCGGAAAAATAAAGAAATAATGGACGGGTAATAGGATACAACGTATATCTAAGTCTTTCAGCAAACCGCTAAACCAACAAACTGCTAGGGGTATCTGAGTAAAGGGCAAAGCGCCAAAATATATTTTAAAAAGGGAGGTGAGCATTGAAACTTCAACTTTATAATACTGTGATTGGTGGATACATGCAAATAAACTTATATATGTACATACAAGGCGCCTTCATGTTAATGTGCGCAAGTTTATGTTTTGCATAAGGCTGGGTTAGATATCCCCAGCTCTTATAGGCTTTTGCTGGTACCGCTTTAATGTGCACCATTTAAAGTTTGCCAATAAAAATTTTGCAGGCTATTTTATTTGCAAACAAATGTGTATTAAAGTTTAATTAATGCGTTCGTTCGTTTATCTATCATTATTTTTAGCATATTATTTCAGACCCAAGAAATACAAAACCAGTAAAAAAAGGATACTTTTGTACATCCTCACCGTCCGTGCGCATTTTGGTTCAGTTCAATTTGCTCTAAATAGAAAAAATGAGTGGAAAGAAGACATTTAAGCCACCTAAATTATATAGATTGAACTTTTCCATAAAAAATAAAGTTAGGCGGGGAGTTGGGGGGAAAAAATACAAGAAATTATACAATACCCCACTACCCCTGCTGTCACACACAAGTGGTACACATGACATGAAGGCAGTAGCATGGACAATTAAAGATCCAGTCGTCTTCACCCATAAATATATTAGCGGAAATAGATTTAATGCGGAGTATCGCTTTAACATCTATCAAACCCTATCCTTTTATTCAATTAGGTATAATAAATACTTGAGGGAAAAAAATAAGAAAAAATAAATACAAATAGAAATATAAATGGTATGGCATCGAGATTAGTGAATTTTTAGATGTCTCTTCAAATCATGTTTACGAGTAAACTTTTTGGAACAAACCTCGCATTCGAAAGGTCTGGAGTATGGTGAATCTTTAAAATGTGTTAGTCTGTGCGTCCTCATGTTGTGCTTTCGTGCAAAGGGCCATGAACAAACATCGCAGATGAACTTGCGCTCGGAACTCACAGGGGAAGTCAAAAAATCCTTCTGCACATCAATGAACACGTTCGATGCTGGATCAGCGTTATTCTGGGGGGAGGATGGTTTGGAGCTGTTGTTATTAACACTCAAAGGAAGTTGAAGCCCCTCAATAGGAGTCAATACACTCAACCGATTCACAGCGCTACTCTGTCGACTCAGTGTTGTGCATTCTGCCTCCTTAAGAATCTGACTGATGCTAAATACATCAAAGATAGCATCAGACGTGTGAGATCCATGACGAGACAATGGATCTTTTTTAGCTTCAGTTAATAGAGGCTGAACCAAAGACAGTATTTCTGCCTCTTCTTTATTCGAGGCCTCAGAAACTTGACTATCATTGGTATCAACACCATCAGACATAAAAGTGTGGGCTCGACCAAACAGGCGACTGTCAACAGCATCCCCGGCCCCATCATTTTCTAGTGCAGAAATGTTGATTTCGTCAAGATCAGCAAAGAGATGAGCACCTCCTGTTGGCGCCAGAGCGGTTTGCTCATCGGTAAGCTCATTAATCGTACACAAACCATTGTTAAAGTAATTTGAGTTATCCACACGGTCCGTATCGACTGCGTGGTTATTAGGAGATAAACCCAAAAAGACATCCATCCCTACACTCTTGATTGTGCTTTGAACATCCTGAATATTTTCCATGGAGTCTCTGAGCCGAACAGAAAGAGTATTTTCGCACGGAATCTTGGTAGAATGTGCACACAACGGCGTTGCATCAACATCGAATTCTTTAAATCTTGCATCAAGGGTGTACGGGGTCATAAGTATTTCCGATGGATCAATCATATTTACAATTGGTTGTTGTTGATACAGAGAATCGCACTTTTGTGTCGGAAGAGAAACAGTATCCCTTGTCACAAAAATATCCCCTCGTGGCATATGTATTGGTGTCTCTAGATCATTCATTGTGGCAGAGGATCTCAGTATGTCGCCATATACACCGAGTTCGAAGCGATCAACGCTGTCAACATCCAGGTTAGAGCAGCCAAAGGTATTATTACCTATTGGTGTCATACAAGTGAGATCTTCAATATTCTCAAGCGAGTTTGCAGCGAAAGTGGCTGGAAGAGAACTAAAGTAATTTCTAGGGGTTTGATCACAAATACTGGTATAGCGGGGTGCAGCTTCTTGCTGATCACAACCCACCTGTCCGTGCTTTTTCAACGGTGTGACGGCGAATCCGAGCTGCCCCGCACAACATCCTCCCAATCCATTCTCAAATCCAAACTTAATTCCCTCTTTTCTTGCATTTTCGTGTAAATAATATCCTCTTTCTGGAGCTTTTGGGAGACTAAACATAAAGTTTTTTACTGTAGTGTTCAAGTTCGATAACACCTTTATTGGGTTCAAGTTTTGATAAATCTACTATGGCTAGATTTTATCAAAAAAATTAGACGACTATTAACGATCAAGCCGGGTCAAGATAGAGCCTTCTGAAACCAAACTAACTTGTAACAGATCTGATACCAACTAGTAGTATTAGAACTGCGATTTTTAAATAGGAAGCGAATTTTTACGAATTTTGTGATTTTATTTTCTCCAGTACCATTTCCCCATTTAAATATTGTTCAATTTCAATCCCATTAACAAAAAAAATTTACAGCCCCAAAATAGCGTGAAAATAGAAAACATAAATTAAAAAATAAAATGACGAGCTTTGCTATTTGAACTTTTTGCGAATTTCCTATTTTCTCACTTTGCTATATAATTTTGCCGAAATTGAGATACGTACTAATAATGAAATATAAGCAGCCATTGGTGTAATGCTCTCACTTTAAAATTCGGTTTAATTTCTTCAAAAAAAATTATCCGTTTTGAATCAATCTATTTCACCACTACTTTTGTTAGCGCACTTTTTGTCTTTGTTTCGAATTTGGCGAAAATAGTTTTACATATTCGTTATTATTTTGCACTAATTATTCAGAACCTATCCTAAGGTAGAACAATGTATTTTTACATAATCAAAGCAAGTATCATGAAGTAAAAATGATTTATTTTGCTCTCAACTAATTATAAGAACTAAGCAACAAACTCATTTCCACTTGCTCACCTCTTTTCAAAACACCTGCGCTCCTATTCGCTTCAGTATTACTAATTAAATCAAAATATTTTTTGCGATAATTTCCTCGGTTGCTGCGGAATTGATAAATTCAAGATGAGTTTCATCCAATAATTTTTTTATGTTTTGGAAACAAAGGTATTTATTTAGAACAGTGATATTGGGATGGTAATCGTTATGAACTGAGAAAAACGAACCAACCCTAGCTTGAGATGACAAAAAATGGATGCAAATATATGGAAAAACAGAATGCTACACAAAAAAATAGTGACTCTATAAGAGCTAAACGTTTACAGAGTTCCAAAAAAGTATAAAGAAAATGGAAAATGATAAAAATGGAAAAAAAGAATCCAAAAAATAAAGGATAAAGGATAAAGGCAAAATACACAAAAATTGACAAAATTCCCAAATCACAAAACCAGTTTGGTGCAACCCATGCCTGCTTTCTTATTCCACTCAAGTTCAAGTTTAGTTGTTCCATTCTAACCATATCCTTTATGGAAGCTTTAAAAGCGCTGTTCACTTTTTTTTTAATGATGCCTACAAGGTCCCGCTTTTTTACCGGCTTCTACTCAATTAACTCCAATGCTAAGCAGCCTAGTTAATGATATTTTTACCATTTAACACAAATCGCTTAATAGCTATTATACACTACCAAAGTCATACATCAGATACAAGATAGTTCACCTGAATACTGAAT
>LSSK01001328.1:0-16609 GCA_001969505.1 Zancudomyces culisetae
CTCGACTCTAAAATATCCAAAGGTAAATTGAAATATCTAATCGACTGGAAAGGATACGCACCTGAGGATAGAACATGGGAAGACGCATCAGATGTCCACGCCCCTGAAATTGTAGCCGACTTCCACAACCAATATCCGAATAAGCCAGGTCCTCGAGTAGGCATTAGAGGGGAGTGATGTCATGATCCATTCATGACATTATTGCTATTTATAATAACATATTAAAAATAGCAAATGTTAATTTTATTAACATTTTCTCCGCTTTAATTCTTACTCCATAATCAATAATTCATGGAGTAAGAATTAAATTTATTAATAATTTGGTTTTACCCCAAATTATTAAATGTTAACTGTGGAGTTGACAGTTAATTTTATTTAGTTTAAGTTATAGTTTAAGTATAGTTTTAGAATGTTTTACAATTAATTTTGTATATTGTAAAACTATATAAGGACAAGGATTTTATTGCTTTAGGAAACTTTAGCAATAAAATACTTTATATCTCATAGTATTTTATTAAATAAATCATAGCCATAGTTACTACAAATAGTACTTAGTGTCAAGTCCTGACAATCTCAATCATTTTGCAATATTATTAAGGCTCAGTTTCGGTTTGGAGGTTTTTTTTTTGTAACGGTTTTTAAATCATTAAAAGCCCTATATATTGTGGACTTACTAGCTCTAACAACATTATCCATTTCTAAATTCTTTTGTACCGAAGTAGCAGATCGATACTCTCCAGATAATATCATCTTAGTAGATATTCGCTTGTTTTGGGGTAAAAGCTTCGCTGGACGACCACGTATATTAGCCGATATCGATAATCAATCCGTCTTTTATTCAGTATATTTTTGCCCTACTAACTTCATTATCTATAGAGGTTTGGTTATAAATATTATTGAATAAAATGTATAAAAAGTTATACCAAGTCTATATCAATATTTAACGATATTATTTTTAAATATTAGTATCTTTTAAAACATTTAAGTTATAATCATTATGTTTTAGATTTTTATAAGTTAGAATGTAAACTTCATAAATATAATAGTTTTAACGTTATAGTAATATTATAACATATCCTTAGTTTATAAACTTAATTGATTTAATAGTCTTGATTTCCATAAAGTTAAAACTAAGTTTGATAGCCTAGATTAATATTTTATAACTTTATAAACTTTGTAACTATAAACTTTTTATAGATATTCAAAGTGATTAGTGGTTAAAACAGGCAGTCTATAAAAATATGCATTCAGTCAACTACCTGTGTCTTGTTGCAAGTTATTGCTTTTACATTAAACATTTATCATCAATCGCCTTCAACATAACTCATCAACACCCAAGAAATAATAATTATACATAATTTATTTAATTAGAAATCTAAAGGATAAGAATAAAATAATAGGTATTCTAAGGATAAGCAAGACATTAACTAATCAATAAAATTATTATTATTACCTCCTGATTGTATAATCCGAAGGCTAGGGCACTATAATCGACAAAGGCTAAAGAAGCGGGAACAAATCTTGATGACATCATCTCTCATGATTACTTGCCTTCCCGACGTATTCGATTCATTCTATCGTATATCGCTACAATCTCAAAGTAACCCAGCTGAATTTGTATTTAAATCCAACTTTGAATAAACACCTGCGTATTTTTCTAACTGAAGTACAATTATAGTTTGATTGTGTATATGAAAACTAATAATAATTGTACAAAGTAGAAAAATACACTAGAGCCACACCCACTCACATGTTACCTGCTCATAAAAGCGTACTGAGTTCACAGTGAGTGCAAAATGGAGATTATGTAGTACTCACGTACAGTAGCTAAAATTAGCAAAAATATTATTCAACCAAGTTGCTTAACTATATTTTTCATCAGTTTGGTTGCTTATTTCGAAATTATTTATAGTTTTATATATATAACGGGCGTATTTTTCTTCAATTATCAATTATAATTAGCTTTCTTATATTCAACTTCACAAAGTATAATCATTTCAAGTTTATCATTTGAATTCGTTTTTCATTTTATGTGAGATTATTCGAAAAATAGTTGAATAAATGTAAATAATAAACCCCGAACATCACGTTTAAAACCATTATTTTAAATACTATTAAAATTTACCTATAATGCTAAATATAATAGAACCGAAATTGTAACGAAACTGATCAAATTGGGAGTTGCCATCATTCATTTTAAGTATCAAGTCGGTATCCAACCTTATGAGGTAATCCAAATACAAGATACTGCAAATCGATGACCGAAAATATAATAAAACTCATTAATTGAATTCCCTACGCTCATATCATGGACATAGCAGATACCTCCACAGTTTTCCTCTCTGCAGGCTAAGAATGCACCTTTGTTGATATTTTTGCCACCCATTGTTACAGCTGCAAACTCTGGTGATGCGTAGCACCTATTTGGTATGATATCGAAAGTACTCTGTGGTTGACTAGGAGTGCGACCGATAGCGAGTGGTTCCCAATAGCCGGAACCGGCACGAAACAGTTGAACTATCATATTATTATTTCTGGATGCATGTGAGTTTGTAGTCAGTCATAGACCTCTGTTTTCACTCTCTGTTTGTAAATTTATGTTCTGAGCACTTTGTGGTAAGACTGAGCTAAATACAAGGATGCTTACAATGCTGGAATGTTGAGAATGCCGAGTGTTGTTGACTTGATCATTTTTGGTTTTTGTATTTCTTTTTCAATGCTAATACGAAATGTTAAATTATTATTGAATGCGATATAGTTTTTATTTAATAGAAAAAGTATTGCCTTTTATACTTTCAGAGACAATCGGATATTTCCCTAGTCATATTAGTATAAAATATGTTTAGTATTGTACAGGACTATGGCTTTGGTATTATTATTATTATGCCGACTATTTTAGCTTCAACTATGTGTGAAGTACTCCCTATTATTAATTAAATGCCATTCGCGATACTATTTTTTATTTTCGTATCCAACATATTGAATCTAGGTACAGTCTAAATTGGTAATGCGAGTTTTAATTATATTTCTACACATATACCTATGTGTTTGGCTAATATCTATACATAGATCTTTAAAAATATATAAACAAAGCATATCGATTGCAAACCAATCTTAACTTTTCTCTGTTTTCTGTTTTCATAAATATAAATCTGTTTGGTTGTTAATTGGTATTGGGTGAATAGTCACTTTATCTAGATGCTTACTTAGAAATATCACTATTTCAATTTGCTCTACAATGATATTATTAAAATAGTCCAGAATTAATATCGCAAAAGAAACATGTGAAATTGACAATTAAAGAATTACTTTGGCATCCGTGATAACTCAATTTTGCTCTGTTTCTATTTTTGGTTGAGTGATTTACACAAACCTTGGGTTAAAATAACTTGATACCAAGTTGGATCAAAACCTCAATTATTAGGTAAGCTTAGAATATCATAAACGTAGAGATAAACTGCACTGTGTGATAACTATTATACTCTGATTTAGGACATGAATCTATTTTTACTCAAACTATTTATAGCAAGGTGCTATTATGAAATCAAATAGTGAAACTTCACTCATCAAAGTTTCAAAACTCGGAGTTGCTACCCTTGTTTTACAATACTCCCTTTTTTTGTTAGATACATAATATTTTTATTTTTTATTGTCTAATCAATGTAAATTTTAGGTTTAAACAGGATTTTAAATATTTGCCCATATAAAATCATCAACATGAATCTCTCGTTGAGAAAAAAGGAGGTATCGGTGAGTGTTTTTGGATAGTTGCGGGGCCGAGACATTTTGATGGTTTTACAGATTTTCAAATGCGCCTGATTTTTGATGTCATATCTACTTTTAGGAAGTTATCAAGTAATCTTTTAAATCATTGTTACGAATTGTTTATTAGGTAGTATTCTCAAGGCGCAGTTAACCTATAGCGGTATTAAAATTAAAAATCTTAATAAGGTAAAAATATATTCAACTATCTTGGTAATTATAGTACTTATTCCTGTAAATCCACTAAATAGAAAGTGTCTATAAAAATACTAAATACCGTCGAGGTTAAAATGGAAGCAGTATAATAAGTAGCTTTCTAAAGTATGTCGCATGTGTTATAAGTTATTATCAAGTTTAATCTAATTTGGTAATAATAATTTTAACCATAAACTTTGTCAGATGGGATTGGACATAACCTCATTCTTCGTTGGGTTCTACTTTTTCATAAAGACATAATCCAAATGTCAGCAAATGGATCGCTATCAGATGAATATCGACCCTCATCTCTAGCACCCCGAATCAACGTGGTTCGAATTTTACTCTTGAAGGCTGACATGTTAGTTGTGAGATTTTAATAGTTATTCTTGTTATTTTTTAAAGTTGTATTTATGACTAGCCGTAGCACTATTCCTAATAAACTTGTGTTCTCAGTTACTACTTATATATCTTAATATTCTGTCTTCTATAAACTGTTATAAGAGATAAAGAACCCTCTATAGTCTACTTTTGTTTATATATAGTATTTCAATAAAACCACTAATAGCTATACATAATTAACCTATGTTTGATTTTTGTTTTACTTTTTTCTTGCTTGTAGTTATGTTCTTACTTCCGTTATCATATTCAGTTTGTTTTTATCTCTGGTTGATTTTTAACTAATAATCTTTTTAGTTGTATTTTTCATTTTTCACTTTATAATTTTTATATTATTGTTTGAATTTTTTGGATTGAATTAATAATTGTAGTTGTAGTAGTGATTACAATGTAAATAATAATAGTTATTGTTTATGTAGATAATAAAATATTATTTGAAATCATTTCATCCCGATCTACACCGGAACACACATGACAGATCAAAAAAATAATGCAATTGTTTATAAATAGAAAATGTTAATTTGTATTATTTCTAAACTAGTTATACCAGAGTTGTACTAATCAGTTTCAAAAAATCAACAGAACACTGATTTTTCTTTTGAAAAAGGTCCATCCCACCCTAATCCACAATTGTTCCAATGGCAGTATCTTTCATATGCAAGTGCATCCCATTTTTGGTCTACACAGATTTTGGTTCTCAAGCGTGTTTGCATTCCGTTACAGTCACTCACAGTATCGAGTTCAACACATCTCATATAGGTTCTAGCCAAAACTTTTACTGTAACACCAGCCTTGACCCAAGTACATAAAGATTCGCCTGTTCTCAGATTTGAATCAACATTAAAGCCAATATACTGACTGATTACACTATTAGGCAAATCGTGTCCTGAGTATTTTATTTGATTTCTGTCAAAGTCCTTGTATGAGAATGACCAGTACTTGAACCAGTCTCCCGCATTCATAGGTATTTCACCGCTCAGATCTCTCCAATATGTATGTTCCGTACAAGGGTATGCGTTGGTGACTGTAACCTTACATGCTAGGTCTTTCTGAAAATCTGAGGATGCTAAGCAGAATTGCAATAACGCAACCAAAATCAATAGCTTTTTAAACATGATAGAATGAGTTTAGAGTCTATAATCAAAGATATTTTAAAATAGTTAAACGATCTATATATTTTAACTACGGTAAAGGTTTCAATGTATTTTGGTTTTTAATAAAGAAAAAGTTGGAACATTTATACAAACAAAGCAAACTATTAAGAATATAACAAGAATCATTTTACTATTATATACAATACTGAATAGAATAATACATCGGATCAACATAGCTACTAATATTCTAAAGTAGTTATCAATCTATAAATAGACTCAAACAGTAAACCCTTGTATAATATATTTTTGCTATTAGTAACACCTACGGGACCAAAATAACTACATGAACATAAAAATAAAGTTCATTGTGCTAGAGAGTTTCATAGTAGTTGCTTCATGGTTTAATAATACATTATACAAAATAGGCGTTTATTTTATTCTACATTACAAACACAATGGATAAGTGATATAAGTAGTGGCTAATCCTTGTCGGGAAAAATGGAAATAATGGCTAGTGGAATTGGAATGTTTACAGGACCGGGTAGTTTTGTCTATTTTACCTCTTTTCCAGGTGCACCCCCAATATTAGTTAATGTTTTTCCATTTAAGGCAGTATTATAAATATCAATATTATTTTTAGAAATGACACTATTATCTAAATCAGAGTTTTTTTTGAAAATACCGATACCATCAATGAGATATTTTACTCTCGTTTTCATTACTTAAATTATTTCTTATTATGGAAAGATATTTTAAACGAATTAGATACAAAATCTGAAATCTAAAGTATTTACATAGAATTAGGTAACATTATAAATCAATCAATCTACCAATGAAATAATACTAAACGCAACAATCTTTGTCTTTTATTTGCTAGTACTACAACGCTGGTACCTAAGTAAGTGTATTTAGAAAAATCCGATATACCATATTTAGGTTAAAAATAGTATTGTATATTACTAACTGTAATTATATCGATTATTATTATAACCTAAATATACTAAAGTTAGAGCAATAAATACTCGTTTATACCGTTCTAAAATTAGAATCTTCCACTATCTCTTTAAAGATGACATAGGATATCCGTTAAATGTGTTTAAAGAGTAAAGCAGATTACAAACAAGAAAAAATAAAAGTATAAAATGGGTCAAGATATCACTGTCAAAATAAAAAATCATCAACAGTTGAATATTCTTCAAGTGACAATTTTAAGCATAATCATAATCATTTGTATTAAAATATTGCATTAGCAATCAGCTACAAACAACGCTCATTTTAAACTAGATATCAAAAATGGTAAAATCAACACTCGCACTCTTCACTGCTGCAGTTGCCACAGTATCAGTAAATGCTGCATCCGCTCCAAGACCAAGAGCAAATGTCGGACCTATGCAACCACCTATGGAACAGGTCCAGGACTTTGGAAGATATGCTCCACCATCTCGCCCTGCCTTTAACAACCGCTTTGCCGCTCCAGCCTACCGCAAGCGTGCTGACGAGGAGGAGGAAGTTGCACCAGCTGACGACGATTCTGCTCAAACTGTTGATCCTTCAGCAGAAGGTGGTGATGCAGGAAATGGAACCGATGATCGTTGGTGGTATGGATACTATGGATACCCATACTATGGCGGATACTACGGATATCCATCGTATGGCTACGGTTACGGTTACAGCTACCCATACTACGGTGGATACTCTGGATACTACTACTAGGTTGGTTTTTCTAGAGTGTTGATATTTTTTCTTTCATCGTACCTGACCCTACAGTGATTTTAATGCATTTTTATAAACCCCTAGTTTTTATGTTTAACCAATAAAGGGATTTACTAAATTAAACAATTAAAATTAAACAACAAATATGTTAGCAACAAACTTTATTATAAATTAAATCTCTTTTTTATTAAAAGCTAACTATACAAATTATTGCCTGGAATAGCCAAAAATTGATGAGATTTATGAGTTCTCAAAGAGAGAAAAAACCTATTGAGCGAATTTTTGTTTTAAATGCTTTTCCTTGTAGTACAATTATAGTCTTTTTATGTTTAATTATTTATGATTCTCTTTAAGTGTGATTTTACGATATCGAGTTGACTCTTTGAGATAATAAGCTAAACATTCGAAAAGATAAAACAAATTCTACCTTTACCAGTTAAATTGGCACTAGTCAGAAATTAACCCTTTAAACAGCCTTTTTTAATCTATGAATGTTTTGCATTTGAGTGAATTTTTAATTGTCACTTTATTAGAGAGCAAGTTTACAAAGTCTAGAATTAATTATTCCTACTTGTTAAACTTTTTTCTAAAGCAAGAATCTATTATGAAGCAAAACAATCTAGAATTTTATTCGTTTGGGACTTTTCCTGTTGATACCCATCTGATAGAAAGGGGGCCTGACTTGAGATCTTGAGGGAAATTCCACACACCCTGCGTTATAAAATCGGTGTTTACTGTGCATACACCGCTACAGTTTCTTTCTCTGCACATCAATAATCCTCCTGATTTATCAGTGGGATTAAGAAACCTTCCTGAGCCACCCTGGTTAATGTTATAGCATTTATGCTTTCTCATCTGGAAATTGTTTATTACACTTCCAGAATGGTCAATTGCTGAATATATTGTAGCTTGCAAGGTTGGTCGAGAAGACATGGAATTGCAACCGCAATGACCTGATACTAGGAGTGTCTGAGTAGCTGAAAGAAGCTGGATGGCCAATGTGTAACTTGAAACGCGCATTTTTAGAGATTTTCTTTTTCTGTAATAAACTTTGTGGCTATTTTAGTCTAGTTATGTCTATTTTAGCTGAGTTTGCAGTTTCAAATTAGGGCTTTATCTATCGCTATTTATAATTTTTAGAGAACTAAACATTTGTAGGTCTAGTAAAGTATTGCTTTTAGTAGACTTTTCTATACAGTATATCTTATTTGTAATAGGTGTGCTGATCAAAATCATGTAGATCAAATACTAGGCAAAATTATTATAGATCGTACAATATACTGTAAGTTCAAACTTCTAGGTATATTTTATTTAACAATTAAAATGATATAGATTAATTATTAGCGAAAAAGTAAATAGACTATTGAAAAAGGAATATAAAAAAATAAAAATCTAGAAATAAAGTAGAAGAATAGTAAAATACTTCTTATCACCTCCGGTATCAGCAGAATATTTCCACTAGAGTGCAATAAGTCGTAGACTATAAACGAAGATTTAATTTACATTTTGAAATTTTGAATGGGTGTTTGGAATAGATATTCCCGAATATTCCATCATTTTTCATATCTGAGCCATAATTTTAGTTTTAGGTAACTAAATAGTCTATTGGTTTATTTCAATATTAATACCAGCTAGACATGTCTGATAAAATAATGAACTAATAGATTCTAGATGTACGAAAATCAATTAATCTAGTTATAGTATAACGAAAACTTCTAGACAGGTTGAGCAGCACAAAGGTATCATCTTTAGATTTGCAATATATTAAAATTTTGCATCCGTATATCTCTTGGTATAATTTTTGAATATCGCCAATTTCTGACTAGAAGGATAAGCTCTTGATATTATTTTAAAGCTTTCTAGAGTTAAAATGATGAACAGGAATGTTCTAGTACAAAGTAATAACTCCGTTTACAATATTGTTGTAGTTGAAAGTATATATACTTATAGAGTATAATTATAGTTTGTTTGAATATTAATTATAGTGGACAGGGCTTCTAGTGCATTTCAAGTAGATTCGATAAATATACTCTTACGAATAGTGTATTTGATTTGACAAAATTCAAACCGAAGCTAAAAATTGAGCTTTATTAGTGAACACTGATAAAAAATAAATGTTTTAAATACCTAAAACTGTTTTGTATTAGCCAAGCTTAACTATAATTTGGTCAACCAAACCATTTAACACACCAACGCAACTAGAATGTTCTAGATATTTTTGACTAGAGATAAAATTTAATTAACGAAAATACCATATTATGTTACACTTTCAAATTCTACTTCTGTTTGTTTAGTGTATTTTTACATCGTCAAGTGAATATAGGTATGTTTTTATTGTTATACTATACCTAAATTTAAAAACAAGTAGTGTAAATACTCTACTTTTCAGCTTATTGAAGAGATAGAATACATATTAAAGTGCAAGAAATAAAAAATTTGGTTTAGGTTTGAATTTTTAGTGAAACGACACTAGCGCGAGTAAAATTATGTAGCCTACATAATAATTCAGATCTAGGCAAGATAAATACGAATTTATTAAATATTAAAGTTGAGTTTCTCTGATATCAGTAATTTAATTTAGGTTTATTACTTTCTACTATTTGAGTGTGAGATCCACTATTTAATTAAAATTATTTTATACTAAGTGCAACATCCCAAAACCAAGTAAAACAGCACCAGAGTACACCGATATAGTGTTTTCATATCAACCTATATCAGAATCATCAAAAAGGCATGTCAATATTTTAATTTGAATATGAAAACAACAGATAGACAAAGTGAATATACTAAATAAAATAAAAGTAAAAAGATACAGGTTGTTGAGCGAGTACGGTCTGATACTCGCCTGTTGTCGGGTTTTTCATTAGCAAAAAGGCTTGATCAGCAAGCTCTCTAAATGGGTCACCTGACTCTCTGGAATCCACGACCATATTGGTGGCTCCAGAGCAATTACTGTCTGATGAATAACAACCTTCATCTTTGGCCTGTGTATCCACGCTAATCTCAGTTTATGCATAAGACCTGACATATTAATTGAGATTTTAATTTTTAAAGTATTATAAGCTTAACTAGCCGTAGCACTATTATCTTTTTTAGTTATAACTAAAACCAATATGTTATCCATTTGAAAATATTCTTTCTTTATTTTCTCCTTCACTTATAAAATATTAACTACTAAAAGAGCTAAGGAATCCTCATTGAGTATTCCTTCGCTTATATATATCTTATTTAATTAAACCCACTAAAACTAATTCAATTACCCTATTTTTAATACTTGTTATACAGAGTTTTTACCTGTGGTTTCGTTATTATATATATTTTTCTTACTCTTGTTGTTCATATATTTGAATGTTGAGTTACTATAACCTTTTTAATTGTATTTTTCATTTTATAATTTTTTTTTGATTAAACAGTTTTTTCCAATTCGCTAAATAGTATTGCAATATTAGTGATCAGCTTTAATTTCCTTTTGTTGATGATCATGTAGCAAATATAATATATAATTTTATTAATGAATCCCTATTTACATCGGGATACACACAACTTATTTTAATTTATACAATTTCTATTAGCTTTTTAAAAAAAAATATTATTAAATAAACATCAATCAAACAAAGATTAAATTATAGTTTAAAATGGATAGCAAGAAGAGTATAAAAACTAATGCTAGTAGAAAAGAATTCAATTGACAAAATAATGTTGAGTACACAGAAAAATTACATTTAGGCTTCTTCACTCATAAAAACTAGAGTTTGGAGTCTCCATAGATTTATTAATTATAATTTAATGTTAATGTTTTAATAAAACACAAAATACATCAAACTCTTCAGTTATCTTGATTTCACGCTTTAATATCAAATAAATTTATATTGATAAAGTAATAACTTAATCATCACTTTCTAGTACAACTTTGTATTTTCTATATTCCATTTAGGTACAAAATAACTAAAAATAATGTTTAACCCAAGTGTAAATGATTAATGCAAAAAAGTGAAACTATGCAGCAATAAAAGAGTTATGAACATTAGACGAGTGATTTTCATCAGTTTATGGGAATGACCAGTAAACTGAATTTACAAGACCACCAATTCCATACTGCATATCTGCGGGGGTATACCATACTTGTCTTGATTCGGATCGGCAACTACCATCACATCTTTTTCCAGTGCAGAACGTTATTGTTCCCTCGCCGGGTGTGCCACCATTTAGCTTACTTGAATCAATAGGTGGCACCTCGTAGCACCGATTTGGAGTAACTGTTTTGAAACCAATTCTACCTCTAAAGTAACTTTGTGAATACAATTCAAGGTCCAAAGTTTTTCCGGGAATCTGATAAACACTACCCACTGAACAGAAATTGCGGTTGTCGTCATCTTGTCTTTTAGAAATGTTTGTCTGGGTATCTGGAATGCTAGCACCAGCTACAAGCTTTGAGGATATCAAAATTGCGGTTGTCAACAAAATATTTACCATCTTATTTTATTTTTTGATTATTTCAAGCTATTCACCTTTTATCTAGGATAAAATTCTAAACTTTTTTGAATTGTAGAGATAGGATTCATTAAAAAAACTTGGACTTTTTATACTTTTTTTTGTAGTGATCCTGTTGTTTGTAAGTATAAATGATGTATTGAATTAAAAGTTACTAGACGAAATTGCTAGATAACTGGTAACAACGACTTAAAACTAATGTCAAGATATCCGAATTAATTGGAAATTCATTCCTCTAACAGCTCGCTCAGAATAGTACAACTATTTTTAGATCATGAATTAAAAAGTTGATTAATAGGTATCAGAGTTAACATTTAATGGGCATAACTTTTTTTATGATACCTAATGTCAATGCTTTTACCTTGATGTTCTCTAAAAATTAAAGAAAAACAAAGGCTTTTACTTAGAGAATCAATATTTTTGGCCGTTTACATTTGAACGAAAGAGAAAAAAAATTATTTTTAGTAATCTATTCCGGTTTTTGAGGGAAATGTAAAATCTAAAAAAAGAAATACTACAATGAGTCTAAGAAACACATTTATTCACAAACTAGCACAACTCCTAACAACAAAAAAAGACTTATCACAGTATAGATGGTACTGGTGGCTTTCAGGGTTTGTAAATTATTTTATTATGTACTAGATTACCCGAAGTGCACCAGTTTGTTGAAAATATTAAATCTATTTTAAATCATATCGTAATCAGCATTTATAATTTGTTGAATATGTTGCATATACCTAAATAATTGTGATACGAGGATATTTGTAGTGATAGATGTACCGAGTTCTTATTGGTTGAAAGATTTGTTCAAGTTCTAGCACTTAATTGATTAGCTCATTTTAAGCAAATAAGGTTATTAACCTCACTTCGGGACTATGGTACGAATTCGTCATCAATCCTTTAGAGATAATTGACATATTAATTAGGTTCCTCTACATGTTAATTTCAAGACTAGTAGGCGCATGGTTCTATTTTAGGTAATTTAACCTTTTATAAGTTAAGATTTAATGAGCATACAAAAACAATCATCGATAATGTAGGAAAAAGAATCAAAATTAAAAACTCGCAATTTTATGATAAATTGAACCGATACCTTGGAGTTAGTTTTAATTGAAACATCTATATCAACATAATAAGTATCGAAAGTAATGAAAATACAAGGCGAGAGTTGTCTCCTGGTTGACCATGCCACCATATAAAGATTCATAAAATTTTATTGGGCTGTGTTTATTTATAATTATAAGCCAGGTGACTCTTTTTGGTGGAAAAATTAGAGTATTTGTCCATTATAGCTATTATTTAGACATTCAAAATAATTTTATTAGTTCTCTTCTATCCTTGGATGATATTTTACACGTTACTTTAGCTTTCAAATAGCTTGGTATCGGGATATATTAAGGTCATTATTATTAGGTAAACTGAAAGCACCATTAGGATAAAATACATCACATTGTGTGATTGGTAATATACTTTGATTTAGAACATGTGCTAATTCTACTCACTTATTAATACCAAAACGCTTTTGAATAATTTATTGGTGTAAGTTCTACCTTTCCAGAGGCTAGAAACTTGAAATCTACCTTGTCTTTTAGAACGCCCTTTGGTCTTGTTAGTTATCTGGTGTATTCGTTGGTGAGAGGTATAGAAACGTAATTTTAGGTTCAAAACAAATTTGTAACTATTACCAATCTAATAATTAAACCCAATGAATGCCTCTTGTCGGGAAGTATCGAAATAAAGAGTATTATTCCTTGGAATTGCATGAACGGATCATTTTGTCGGTTTTACATCTTTTTCAAGGACGTATAATAGTTTATGGGTCTAATTTCTCTTTTTAATGGGAATTTTGTGGAATAGTGTTGTTTTTAGATGAATTAAAATATCGCTTTAGATAAACCTTCTCAAGTAGTAAATCGATTTTGAATGTGTTATTTTTATTATTTTTATTACATAACCGCTTTTACTTGCTGGAATTAAACGCACTTAAATTATCGGAACAGAGTTAGTGTAGTATTAGATAAAAATTACAAATTTATTTTTAATCTACCAATTACGATAAGACACAATTCATGAGCAGAAAAAATTGCTCTACTACCTTATAAGATTACTAGTTCTAGTATACCACTTGAAAGTGTGACTAAAAGTTATAGAAAACTTGTCAAAGGTTAAAATTAGAAACTATTTATTACATAAAACCTAAATTATCATTTTTTAGTACACTTTCATTCAGCCTAATGCTTTGAAACCTAGATGCTTTCTCGACTTTCTAAAAATTGAACACTTTTTAAAATTTATTGAAAACACTACAATTGGTCACCTTACGCAGTTTCAAGAATATAATAGAGGTTACAGAGAGAAAGGAAAGAGTGTAAAACGTTCAGAATGTTGTTGAAACAAGATGTACATCAACAATTGAAGTTTCTTTAAGAACCACAAAAAGACATCTTTTAGTCATCATCATTTTCATACTGCATCAGCGCATTAAATTGTCACAATCATAATTAAAATCAAGAATCAAATATGGTAAAGTCAACACTAGCACTTCTCGCGGCCGTAGTTGCCACGTTTCCAGTAAATGCTAAATTTCAAACCCTGCACGCCAAAATATTTTAAGGTTATCGATTTTCTGGTGCTGTTGTGGATGAACTCCACATGGTAAAACATCAATGTTATAATGTTAGACTAGGCAGATCGGGGCAATACCTTAACCCCACTGATAGATCAGGAGCACTACTGATGTGTACAGAAAAGGACTGTTGTGGTGTATGTACAACAAACACCGATTTTATAAGAACCGGTCTTTGGGACTTCTATTTGGATCTCCCCACACCGCCCCTTTCAATGAAATGGGTAGCATTTGGTCAAGCTGCTAATGAATAAATTATTACTTTAGAACGTAGTTTAGTTGGCAGTAAAGTCGTTTTTATTTATTTGGGAGGTATACTTTAATAAAGTATCAATTGTTTCCAAACTGATGAGCATATTAACTATAACTAGTTGAAAATATGACTAGCTCACACAAAGATGAATTTCACTTTGCCATAAATTTAATAAATATCAAAAAGATTAGTAGGTAAAAAATCTCATATAATATCTACTATGTAATTCTTTGTCGACTTTCTAGAAGATTACATACCTACTGGTTGTTCGTCCAAAGAGAATATTCTATTTTGAGTAGATCTATGATAACAATCTTGGCTTGAACGATTCTATGTCAGAAACTCTGTATGTTCAGCTAAACTAAGGATAGCAACTTTGACCATTCCTACACTACCACTTTCCTTCTTTTTTCCTGTCTTTATTATTTCCAGAATATGTTCAAAGAATATTAACTGGTCTGAAGTTCTTTCATTTGACTCGGTAGAAGATCTTATTGCCTTTTATTTTGTTAGAATTATATCTTCAACCTTTAATACAACTATTAAATTTTAAATTGTAGGTTAATTCAGTTCTGTTAATTTCATGACATTATACGTTGTATTTCTATTTAAAACCAAATATTAGAATTAATAAAGCATATTTTATCAATTAGTCTATATCCATGATTTAAATAGTCAAAAAAAATACAACGAGACACAAGCATATAGTATGCTGATAACTTGTTTTTTCTTTTCTATTTCCAGTATTTGTGTACGCAAATGATGGAAATGGTGGGATCTGGTTTATATAATATTTGTATAAAAAAATAAATACCAATTAAACATATTTCGGTCTTGTGTATTATTTTTATTATCAATGTTGAGTAATGTACCAAAATGAGTTAGAATTGGAACCAAATAAATAAATTTTATTGATTCTTGTTAGATATAATGATATAAAGCTTTGATTTAAATGAATCGTTTATCCTCCCATCCCAAACTAAATCTGTGGGATCTTTTCTCATTTCAGTTCACAACAGCTGTATAAGGTACTGTATTTAGTTTTAAATCTACGAGGTATTAAATATATATTTTTATTATCGAATGAAACATTCAAATTATAATAATATCAAAAAAAACTATAAGAATTGATATATCTAGTTATGCTAGAATTGTGTATCTATATTTTAACAGTGCTTTTCTGATAGAATGGTGTTTTTCTTACAGATATCTACCAGATTAGTTAAATCAGTAAAGATAAAATATTTTAAGACAAACGAGAATATACAACTATCATTGTCATTGGAATTGATTTGTCTCTTCAGTGCGATAGAAATAAATTATTTTTAGGGATAACCCTATAATATTAAATATTCTTTCCGATATGAAATTAAAATCTACTAAAAAACAATTTATGCTAAAAGTTAAAAGAGTAAAAGAAGTATTTTACACATCCAGTACATAACTTAAAATGATATTGGTTATATGTGTTGTGGTTAATCCATTTCAAATATCTACTATTAATGTCTAGTGTTAATTTCAAATTACGTTTATCTAGTCGATAAGGTACAATCAAGACATTTGCATTGCTAGTAATCTACAAAGAGATGGATACTCTACTCAAAATATCAGACCAACAACCCAAATGATTTTCATTTAAACACTTTGAATTTTTGTGTAAAATTTAGAGGAAATTAGTGTATCTCTGTACCAACCACCATCAGTAAGTTGTTATAATAATAGACTGCAGTGTTCAAATCAGTAGTCATTTAGCTAGAAGCTATTTTCTAAGGTCTAATCCACCTGTCGATTGATGCTGAAAAAAAATTTTATAAGCATTTATATAGGATATGACATACTATTCTTCAAAAATCTGGTAAGAATTGTGTCGAATCATCGAGCCTATCCTAATAGTATTAGTCAAAATAAAACTAAACTCATAAATCAGCTACTTTTGTAAACCCTTTTAATTCTACCGGAATATATGCCACTTGAAAAGAGCATGTAAAGTAGATAAATTGAGCAATACTTTACAGGGGCATTATAAATTGCTGCATAGAATATGCAAATGATTTAATACACAATTTATGAGAGGTT
>LSSK01001329.1:0-12615 GCA_001969505.1 Zancudomyces culisetae
ATAATAAACTAAATACAGCTATACAATCACCCTCTTCTTCAAGTGTTTGTAAAAATTTCAACCCCAACTGGTCTGATAACAACAAAAACCTCATCTGTACACTAGTAAAGGATGGCAAAAGTTCGGCATATGAAGATGGAGGAAACCCCTTGGCGTACATGAATAATGGAGCTAATTTACTTGTTGGTGTTGCGAGTAACATAGGTAGATCTGAGAGTGGTGCTGATATTCGTCCAGAAAGTGCTGTGACGAATTATTATACCCATGTATACAGCTACATTGACTGGATTGTAAATGTCACAGGACTTGAAAAGTCGTACTTATTAAATACAACCGCTCGGCCCTCTCCTGACTACTCAACGATTACCAATTTATCGGGATATTATGATTATGCACCTTCTGCCTCGACTATCTTGAAAAATACCGGATTCAAATTAGTGATGCTCTTATCATTGGTATTGGTTTTACTATTTTAGATTTTTTATTACTTTTTTAGCCAATTTATTGATATACAATTAATTTATTCCTATGAATGAGTTTAATTCGTGACACTATAATTTATAATTAACATATACCTGTAATTTATATGTTAATAAAATCCAAAAATGAATCACTTTTCACTCACAAATAAGATGTTTTGTATTTCGCCATATTGATATTGTTTGGACGTAAAACGGGTAGCTGGTCGATAGTGGTAGTCGGTGATAATTAGAGCGAGCAAAATCAGATGCAGTATTTTCTAATTGAGAAAAGTTATGCAGGTGGCTGCACTTCTGATTTAAACAGCTTACACACGGCCCATACCGATCGATCCATCACTTCGTTACTTACAATAAAATGTTTTTTATCCTTTGACCAACACCTTGTATGTAAGGAGTTCCTAGAAGGACACAGACTAGTTGGTTAGATGGATATTGAACCTAATTCTTTTTTGAATGTTAATATTTACATCTTGAAACTCTTAAACAAGCATAAATTATTGGACTTATAATAATCCAATTTTCTGGCTTCATGTTTTAAACTGAACAACATCCAATAATATAAAGACTTGATTTTTTCAAATTACGCAGCAAATTACAACATATTTATTCGAAAAATGAAATATATAAATACAAAAAACCAGTAAAAAAGTATAAAACAACCACATTATGCCTTTCGAGTTTATTAATCTTTATTCTTTACTTTAATACTCTAACGCCAAACAAAGCTATAAAGGCGGCAGCAATCATCCAACCTATAACAGAATGGATAACACAAACAACCAACACAATGTTTTCAACAAACTTCCAGCAAGCATTCTGTCCACCGTATTTGTGCTTGCCCAAAACCCCCAGTTATCACTCTTGAACAAAAACATGCACTATGCCTCGCAGCAGGTAGACACTGTTTGTAAGTACATACTTCAATATATTTTATCCATTACAAAACATAGTTTTAATTCGGAGTTACGAAGTATATTCGAGAAATACACCAGAATAAACATGAATGAAATCGTTGGAATACTTGTATTTAGAAAAATCAAGGGTTTGGACTATGAAACCGCTCTAGATATAGCATTCGAATACAGATGGACAAACATACTAAACAAATTGCTCAAAATGTATGTTGTAATCGATAGAAATACTTCAGCGGTTGTGCACAAGGGCACATTATTTATGAACGAGGGCGAGCACCTGGATATTGATATTAGCGGTTTATTTTCAGAAAGAAATGAATCACGAAGAGAGGAAAATGATATCGATATATCTGAATCACTTTATGTAAGACCATTATTCAGGGTGCGAGGGAACTCAATGGATTTGGAGTATCAAATTTTAGATATTTCTGAAGAAAGAGATGTCAAAATGTTATTAGATATCTGCAACACCAGATTTGAGTTTTTTCCTGAAATATGTGGTTCCTTTGAAAGGGATATTATTTGTGTAGGTAAAGAATTTTTATTATACTGTTTATTCACTGCTGGAGAAGTAATAGTTGACTTGGACAACCTTGAACTATTAAAACAGCTTTTGGATGTGAAAATCAACACAAAATTCTCTTTTCAGGATTTACAATCAATTACAAACTCCTACGGTGATTCCTATGATACGGAGTTTAATAATTTTGTTATGGATTATGGAAATGCAGATAAAATGGATTTGTTAGTTTATATGATATGTACATTTCATTCTATTCACTGAAACGAGAAAGAGTTGATAAAATTCCTTAAGGATAGCTACACTGGTAGTAGATACTCACAGATATTTTTCGATGCAGCGGTTTATAATAGATATGACAGTTTGGTACAAGAATATGTTTTCAAAGTCGAACTAAACCCGGGAAATATTAGAAAACTAACGGAAATGGCATACTGTAGAGGCGTTGTCGGTATTGTTAAGTTGCTTTTAATAAATAGCGATAAGCTGAAGGGAGATCTGGATGAAAATGCTCTAAAAACAGCGATAAAAACCAAGAACTACGAATTGGTACAAGAAATCATCAGTAAATATCCAAATACAATGAGTGTTTCTTGTTTAGGGAAAGCGATAGAGATCGGGGATACTAGAATTATAAAACAACTTATCGAAGGTGGAGTGAATTTAAAATCACTAGAGTATAAGGAAGTAAGAATCACATACGGATATAGCTATTTATATAATCTACGGTTATGGGGTGGGTCTAATGATTTGGATGAATCTGAGGTTCAACATATTATTGGAAAGCTATGCAGTATTAAAAATTATGACATAGCGAAACGGCTATTAGAGATCTCAAATTTAAGCGACGAAAAAACTAAATCCAAAACTTCAGAAAGCCTGGCCAAGACTGGGACAAGGCTGAGGTTTAGTAAAACAATTCTATGTCTTATTAAAGCCTGTCAGGATTTCAGATGCCAGTTTGTTCACAATGGTGTCGATTTTGATATTTCTTTTAAATACCTGGATTTATTCGAAAACGTAATAGCAATTGTGAATTCAAGGAGGAAAAAAACGTTCGAGATTATTTACTCATATTTCGAAAAACTTTTTTCTTATAATCATATGGTTGAAGAAAGAAAATCTTGTTATGAAGAATTACTCGAAATCATTAGATATATTATTGAGAATAATCTGCAAAATCCATTCGAATATACTGAACATGACGAAATTAACGAATTTGGATACAAAGTCAACATAGAGGTGTTGAATGATAGGCATTACGAGCTAGCAAAATCAGAGCTGGTGAATCGAAACTTTGAAATCTTAAAACTATTGATAGAGTATGGAGTTGATATTAATACGAAGAATAGTTTGATCTTAAGGACAGCGTGCAAAGCAGGTGATATTAGTTGGATTGATTATTTTATCGGTAAAGGTGCAAAACTAAACGGAGAATCAGATGGGTTTGAGGAGGCGTGTAAATCGGATAAAGTTGAAGTGTTGGAACATTGGATCAAGAATGGTGGTGTGGTGCCCAATAACCCAAAATATGAGTGTATTAACGTTGCGTGTATACTGGGTAACTTTGATATGATTAAGTTGTTGGTAGAAAATGGAGTTGATTTAAGTGATCCAGAACTGAATGGGGTCAGGGTTGCATGTAGATTGGGTCTCAAGAGAACACTGAAATATCTCTTGGATAATAATGCTGAGGCGGGGAATATTTGTAGATACCAATTAGATTATGCTCGTTTAACTGAGGATATTGAGATGATAAAAATGATTCTAGAGTATTATGTTGGTTTGGGGGTGTTAGAGAAAAAAGACAACACAAATACAAAGGAAGGAGAATTACAACATTATTCACCTTTGAGCCATAATAATAGTGGTTGTTTTGATGAATACAAGATTACTAAAATCTTACTTGAAAAGGGTATGTTCATGGATAATAGCGATTTGTTATATGGGATAAAGGCAGCAATTACTGTATCTAATATTGAATTATTGAATCTACTGTTAACGTATAAGATCAATCCCAATCATCATTCTAAAATAATGGAATTCGCCGTACAATTAGAAAACGTTGAGGCAGTAAAACTACTTTTGGAGAGTGGAATCAGTGTAGAGGGTAACACTAGTATTCTAGATATAGCACTTGAATCAAAAAATGCAGAGATGTTCAGACTATTATTGGAAAATGGTGCAAAAGTGGAAAGTAAATCACATAAATTGTATTATTATTTTGATTTAGATGACATTGAAACTATTCAGTTAATGTTGAATTATTGCCCTGAGATTGGTGGATTCTCTCGCTTACTTGAATCTGCTATCGAGAAAAACAAACTAGAGGCAGCTAAATTGCTATTGAAAGATACGACTACGCTTGAAAATAACGAATTGGATTTCGTATATTACGCCTGTAGAAATAATAATCTAGAATTTCTGAAGCTGTTATTTGAAAATGGGGTAAAGATAAAAAGGGGAAGTGGTAGTGGAGTGGTTTGGGCGTGTACAAATAACAATTTGGAAATGCTAAAACTCTTGTTGGAAAGAAATCCGAATTTGGTACTAAAAAAGGAATACGGGTTAAAGGAGGCTATCGAACATAAAAATGTCGAAATTATCAAACTGTTGATTAAACATGGTATTGACACAAGTAGGCATATTGAATTGATCATAAAAGTTGCGAACGAACTAGATGATCAAGAATTGGTTGAGTTTTGCCAATATACAGTTGGGGGATTTAAAAAAGCTAAACAGTCATAATTTTATAAATACTCTCTTGATGGAATTATCAGTCTTTTATTTATTTGAGTACACCTTTGAAATGTGTTTCTTTTTAGTTTGTGATGTTCCTATTTTTTTTATACTGTTATTAACAATAAACGGAAAATTTTCAGGCATATACCAAGTGGATGGGTCTACATTTGTACAAGAACTGATTTGTTTATTCACATTTTAGAAAGGTTTAGTACAAGAGGGAGGCTGTCTATCAAGCGCAGTGAAGTTCAAATAAATACATACTAACACTAGAAACACGACAAATCTATAGTAAGAACACCAATACCTTTCCACTCTCCTCTACATCTTTGTTTTTCCAACTTCAATCCATATCCATCGAATATCGTGTGAATATATAATACATAAGCCTATTGATCCTGGCATTATACCTGTCAGTTAATCGCTTCTCTAGAAAGAAAGTTTTAAATCCAATGCCTAACACTAGGATAAAATATACTCAAACTAGCGTGTACACTTAGAATATGTATGCACCAACCAAGCCTCTACTGTGTTGGCCATGGTATGGACACCGAATCAAAGTGAAATAGAATCAGTTTCTCTACACATCAGAAAAGGATCGAAGAATAAAATAAATAATATATCGAGACTGAAACAGAAACATTAAAGGTCGAAACGCTAAAATCCGAGCCCATATTTCTGATCTTGTCTTTTACCTGTACTGGTCAAGCCCTTAGAATCAAAAAAAAATGATAAATATATTTTGTCATTAACCTCATTTAAACAGGGTTTGGTTTGATAAGCAAAAAAAGAAAATAACAAGTGAAGAATGCTCGTTTGCGAGCAAATATACAGGGTGTATTAATTTAATAAAACGACTGTGGGTATCAAATAAGTATCATGTTTAAATTAGACAAGAAAAACAAGGGTATACTAGTTTTGCACAGAAATATATATCGCTAATAATCATCCTCATCGGAATACTCTATGGTTTTGTGTCTTTTTCTATTCCTACTATGCCTTTCTTCCTCTTCTTCCTCTTCTTCATCCTCTGGCTCCTCTTCTTCGTCTTCTTCATCGCTACCAAATATACTAGCCGACTTTGATTTACTTTTGCCATTCCGATGACTACTTTTGATAGTGCCTCTATCTCTACCCCGCTCGGTATTTCTAAATGTTTCCTCTTCATCGTCATCCTCATCGTCGTAATCCAACTGTTCTCTTCTTGAACCTCTCCCTGCTCTCGTACCGGATTCTTCGTCGTCATTTTCACTGTCAGTACCGCCATTTCTACCAGCAGAGCCTCCAGCAGCAGCGTTTGAAGAGGCGAGTTCCTCCTGCCGTTTGGCTTCATCACAAGCATCTATCCATTCGCTATATACATCAATTGGCTGACTCAAATCTATTTTTTTAAATAAATTTTCGATACTTTTCTTTTAGTATGACTTGATGTATTTGTGATATAAAGAATTCTCTTTATATTTACAAATCAGAAACAAAAAAATGAAAAAAAAAAACTTGCGATTTATTGCTGCTTGGTATTTCGCTAGGCAAACTTTACAATTCAAAATCCCTATTTTTCGGGTCTTGTCCCTAGTTTACGAATTTCTGTTGTTATTTTTCTTTTTATGCGTGCAAAAGTGAATACAAAGGAGAGGTAGAGTAAGAGTGAAAAGAGTGGGAAAAAAAAGCTTATGGCTTTACTTACATTATTACATTAACCGACTTTTCGTGACTACAGAACAGGCAATCGAACACCTTGTCCAACTTGGGTTGTACCCTTTTGGCAACTTTTGTGGATGATTTTCTCTTTCCCATACTGTCTTTTACCCTTCCCTTTCCCTTTTTTCTTTTACTTTTGAAAATAATTAATATACAAGACAAAGTTTGTTAGTGTAATTAAAAAGAGACTTTTGGGATGAGAAAAAGTAAATGGCAAATTAAACGTCATTATAAATTATTGTATTCTATTTTTTTTTAGGTATTAAAAAATTACCCGAAAATGTTTCACCAAAAGAAAAAAGAGAAAAGAAAAAAATATAATAAAATATCCGACAAACTCAGACACAATCCACTCTATAAATACACATCCATGTGCTTGAGATGGATTATTCAACAACTACTTATAGGGTAAAACTATATGAGTACACATATCCACCACCACCACCACCATCACCATCACCATCACCATCATATCTGATCTATTTTGCTTTCAACTTACAATTGTTCTCATCTTTCAAAGCCTCAGCTCTATATTCTCTATCGTCCTTCTTTTTTTTTTTTGCAGTACAACTTTGTTATAGATTTAGATTATATTAATAAAATCAAATGAAAAATTATAGTGAAATACTAAATACGGATAAACAAGTAAAAAGGAATAGTATAATAATATATAAGGAATCAACAGCTAGGTCTTGACTGAATTAAATCTTGGCACTAGCCTTTTTCCAATTGTATGCCAATACAGGTTTTACATAGCCACCAAAGACTTCCAAGAAGTTGGACTCACCTTCTGGACCACGAGATCCAAATCGGTATGGCAGAGGAGTGATATTTTCATTGTCGATTTGGTGCAACAGTGGAGTGAAAATACGCCAAGACTCATCGAGTTCATCAGCTCTGACAAAGTTGGAGTGGTCTGTACCCAAGACGTCTAAAATCAAGCTTGCATAGGCATCGGGTATAGGAATGTGAGTGTATCTATCCTGGTATGTAAGATCCAGCTCGCTGAGAGCGAGGTTGTTTGTGAGTCCAGGTTCTTTTACTACAGTTTTCATGTAGATGGCTTCGGCTGGACTGATGCGGATGACCAGCTCGTTTCTGGCCATGTTTGGGAAGAGTGGGTACTTCATATCCTTGAACTGGATTCGAACGGACACTCGGGCATCCTCTAGCGCCTTGCCGGCCTTTACTACGAATGGAACACCTCTCCACCGGTCGTTATCGATGTGCAGAGTTGTCATTGCGAACGTTGGAGTGTTTGAGCCTTTTCGAACAGTTTCATCGTCCAAATACCCGGGCTCTGAGCCATCCTCCGATGCGGTGTATTGACCAAGTAGGGTTTCATCAAGGGTTGCTGGTGGGATACATTTCAACACAGCGGCCTTGCAGTCACGGATATCTTCGGCGTCCAGTGATTTGGGTGTCTCCATGGCAATGATACTGAGTACCTGCATCAAGTGGTTTTGTATGACATCACGGATTATTCCAAACTCATCAAAGTAGCCACCGCGGCCTTGTGTACCAATCTTTTCCTTAAATGTGATTTGTACATTTGAAATGTACTCCTTGTTCCAAACGGCATCGTAAAATGTGTTTGCAAATCGCAAAGCCATCAAGTTTTTAACCATATCCTTGCCCAAGTAGTGGTCAGTTCTAAAGATCTCTTCTTCTCTAAAGTATTTGGAAATCTGGCCACCCAAAACCTTGCTGGAATCTCGGTCTGATCCGAATGGTTTCTCGATTACCAGGTGGTTTGTCACATCATTGCTGTATAGGTTCTCCTTGATGTTTCCGGCAACCTCTACAAATGTAGTTGGTGGTAGTGCCAGGTAGTATATCCTCATAACACCGCAATTCTTCCCGCCACTTGCTGTGTCCATTTCGCCTTCTAGTTCTCTTACGCGAGCGTGCATTTGTTGGAAGTCATCTGGTTTTCCATATTCTCCGCTGCGGTATTCACAGAGCTCTTCAAAGGCAGCAATGTCATCTCCTGGTGACTTTATGTATTGTTTGATTCGCTTCAAAAAGTCTTCTCTGTTGAGTGGGCTCCGAGCATATCCAATAATACGTGTATGCTTTGGTAGCAGTTTTTTTGTAAACAACTCGTAGAGTGCAGGAAACGTCTTTCTTTTGGCCAAGTCTCCTGAAGCTCCAAAGACTATTCAAGTATTATTTTTATTTATTTGATTTTGTTTAGTTTAGTTTAGTTTAGTTTGTATATCTTGAAAATTGTTTTTCTTGCTTCTTGGCATAATTTCAAAAGATATAAAAGAAATTTATACTATGGTTTACGTATAGTGACACTATAATAGCTTCCACTATAACGTCCCTTTCCCAACTTTTAAGTGTCGTTGCAAGTAGGCTTTGTACTAAATATATGACACTATCTCTTACCTATAATGGTAGTCAGGTTTTGCTTTTTAATCATACTGGGATATTCTTCAAAGACTGTCATTTTTTGTTAGTTCTTTTTCCGTCGTTCTTAAGTATTTTTTTTAATGTCTGAGGTGTGATCTTGTGAGTGTGAGTGTGATATTTGTCTGAAATATTTCGTAAGAGCTCAGGTATCTTTTTACTGTTAAAAGTCGGGACGGGGTTTTTACGTAGTTAGTTTGTCTTTGGCTGTTCCTTGTTTTCCTGCTGTTAACGTTTTTTTTTTAAAACTTTCAAGTTCAGCAAAATAAGGGGAGGAGCTGTATTTATACAAAACAATTCATGCATAGATTTGCATTTCCCCTACTTTATTTGTCTATTTTCCCCCTTTTTTTATTCTAACGTTATTGATTTCTAATATTAAAAAATAATGATTTGTAATGGGTTTAAATTGTTCGCTTTGCTGAGATTGGTTTGCTTTTTTTACAGTTCGATTAGATCAAATAAAATGATTTCCAGTAATTTGCTCTCACCTACCTCTCTCACTCTTCCCCGTTCGCCATTTTATTAGCTGGTTGCTCATTTTCTCTCGCTAGGGTTTCCCTGCAACACAATCAATAAAGTCTAGCACCTGTTCCTTAGTTCCAACATTTTTGCATAATTTGCGTACGAATGACTGTGTTTGCCGAAAAATTCTATTTGCTTTTTTTGCTCACCAAACCTTTTCTTTTTTCCCAAGTGTTTTTGTTTTCACGATTTATTATATGCAGTTATTGGTTCACAAGTTTGAACTGAAAAATGGGGCTAATGAACTAAAAAATAATAATAAATTCAGCAACATTAAATCCAAGTTTGAAAAAGTGAGCTTTGGTTTTTTCGCTGTTTATTTTTATCTTTTACTTTCTGCTTGATTGTTTATTTTATTTTACTAGTCACTCCAGGGATTTGAAATCAATATGATTATTAATTTGGGTTTTGCTTATTAATGCACTTGCTTTATCGTTTATTATCTCGGCTGTCAAATATGAAAGTACTAACAGTAGTTCCAAATTTTCACTAATTGGAATCCCGCACTCGGGTTTACGGAATATCTTGAAACTCGGAAATTAAAAACCCACGAGAAAAAATATACGGTGTGTGGGTGTTGCTTTTCCAAACATATTTTAGTCTATTTGTTCTTGGCTTATTGTAATTGTTTCTAAATTCGAATATCAAAAAAGAAAAAGAATATTAAAAAAACGTGGACAAAGTGTTGATTTATATCTCTTTTCTTGAAGCTTCCCCCGCCTCGCTACAGTTTAAATGCCAACCTCCCCGCCTTCAAAAGTTCATTATATCATACCTATACTCATTAGCAGATCCTCCTTCTATTTTTTTATTTTTATTTTTGGTTACGAGTTTAGCATGGGATTTTGTACTCTTGGTTTACCATGTTCTTGGTGATTAAAGCTGCAAAAAAAAATCCATTTTTTTTTTAATAGTGAACTAAATTGACAAGCAACATTTTTTCCTTCCCGCCCCCGGAGTTTACGTTTTATTTTATTAATACAATTAACATTTTCAATAATATACCATTCCCGCAAATAGATTCAAGTGATAAAGAAAGAAAAAAACGTGCGTTGATACTCGCTTGTCAGATCACAACAGGTATATTTGGCTGTTTGAAACTAATGCACAGATCCCATGCTTTATTATATCCACTTGCAGTATATCAGTAACAACAGTACAAAGGAAAGAAAGAGAAATATTATAAACATGTACAGACACCTCTTTTTTGTTTTGTAACTGTACACGATCGACCAACTTTTATCTCAGGCTTTATTAAAGGAGGCAAAAGTGACTCCATTTTTTTCTGGGGTGAGGGGGTGAAAGGTACACAGAAAACAAGTGCTTTTCGATTTCCACCACATACTCCAAATTTAAAATTTGTCGTATTTAGTGAACAGGCAGGCTTTTACGACGTTTGTTTAAAACATGTCACTTGGTAGTTGTATCACATGGCTGCATATGAAATAAACAGTAAAAGCACCAGGAAAGACCTTCGCCACCACTATTATCTGTTCATTTTATTTTCTTGCACGTGAAATAAACCATACTGCATGATATCGGACCTCCAGAATGTGGATAATTCCCATCTCAATAAATATACCAAACAACCCTCCAAAAACACGAGACACATCAAAGATATTGGATGGTAGAACCTGAGCAAGACAAAAGACACCATCACAGCAGTCCTAAGGTGACTAGCACCGTGTGTATTTACCAAGATATGAATGTTTCTGAACAGCTACCCACACATCATTAAATAATCACATTAACACTTTGCAACCTACTGTTTTTTTTTTGCACATCATCATGAGTCATATTTTTTTATACAAATTATTTATTTTTTTCAAATGTATCTTTTAGCATCAACCATATTTTCAAGGATTACAGTTTAACGATCCTTAAAAGTAAAAAAAGTATATTCGCTTTTACTCCAATACTCCCAAATTAAATATAATGTATTTTTTTATTGGAAAATAATAGGTATACTGAACTAAGATGCATAGTAAATATATTAACGAAAAAAACTAGATTAAAAACTTATCATCACTTGCTTCGTGGCTAGAAAATAGGGATATAGTTGCCAATCTTATCCTTCTGTTTCTGGCTAATGCACTCGGCTATCCACACTACATTCCGAACTTCTTGTTCCTTCAATTTCAGCCAGGCATAAAATATCCCAAAATGAAACTGTCTATCAAATGCAGTCTTGTTTAAACTAACTTGTCGCTCAAAGCACAGCTCTTCAAATGACAAATCCCTTGCCGATCCAGCGTGGTGGTCTTCCTCCACTAACAGTGAACGGTAATCAAGATATGCGCCCAGTGCATGCTTTACTTGCTCCACATCGTCGCATTTTGCCAAATTTGCATCGCCTCCAGGATACAAAATTCCGAGCTTTGGAAACAGTTTTGTACGGTCCTCTTTTGACAGTTCAGTTCCTATCGAGTTTATCGTAATACTAATTTTCCTGCGATCTGCCTCAAACTATTTGGATAATAACCAAAACTTTAAGCAACTTGGAACATGTGCTTTCTAGCTTAATTTCATTTTAGCTTAAAGCCAGAAATACTAAAACATAAACATACCATCAATATTTCACTCATAATCTCAAAGGTGGTGCCTCCAATCTCCTCACAATATCTGTAAAAATCTTCAATGTATGCCTTGTACAACATATTTCTTATGATCTCTATGTTAACTTCGTTTAAATCCTCAGCTGAAAGACAGTCTCTAAAATACTCGGCTATTAATAATCAAAAGGATATTAGCTGAAGCGTATAGTTGTGACCCGGAGTGGATATCACTTGTATTTATATATACTTCGTTTTATACGCACTGTATCAAACATACCTATTGGGGAATCGACCAAAACTGTGGTATATAACTCGGCAACATTTGTGGCTACGCAAAGTGCAGGCATTGTATCAAACCAACCCAGAGGGTGGCATCTTTCTAGTAGCTCATGTGTATCTCTTTCGTGTAGCGTTCCTGTTATCAATAATATTACATTGTCAATCATATACGAATATGTCAGATACTTGAGGAATTTCAAGCATTGAGAGTTTGAGTTTTCTCGAAGGTATCTAAATTCCTGTACTAGCACTTCGTTACACCTCGCACTCATGGTAGAGGTTGCTAATGGTGAAGGTTCGTTTTGTAGAAACAGGCCATAATCCGTTGTTGCCAGCTGCATACGCAAATCTATGAAAAGTACATTTTTAATTTGCATTTATTTTCTCATTGTGTTTGAAGGCATGGATAAATGTCGGGATTTAAATCAAGTATTATTTTTGATATTGTTGCAAAGCTTGTAAAGTATCAACAGCTTCATAGA
>LSSK01001331.1:0-25661 GCA_001969505.1 Zancudomyces culisetae
CCCCCCCCCCCCCCCTCCCCCCCCTGGAGAAAAAGGTATATTTTTAAAATTAAAACAATAAACTGCTTTCTCAGGGTCCTTCATACTGTGGTAAAGACAGGATAAGCAAAATCGATATAAACTTGAATTTGAAGTGGAGTCTTGGAGTGTATGAATAAAAATAGATTTTATTGTAGTGCTCTTTTCGGTTTGAGGCATTAAGAGTCTCAGTGTGGAAGGAGGAGGGGGATAATAAAAACATTTTTGCCTTCTTGTTTATAACTACCAATTCAACGTATTTATGGACACTATCTGAATTCTTAATAATCTGAAACATGAAAAAAAAGTAATATAGTCTATTAGCACTTTTTGGATATATGTATCTGGCCATATAATCCCAGTTATGCTTAAGCAGCCATCACACTATTTATTGTGCCGAAATAAGGTCATAGACAAGCATATCATACATCTTGATGAAAAACTACTGTATACCAGAATATTTTTTGTTTTCATTATCACTATCTGTTTCTTTGTTCGGAAAAACGCACAACAGACTCTTTTTCAAAATCATGCATATGACCCTCCATTACGCACCATACAATAACAATTTTCTAATACCTTTAAACATTACCTAGAATCCCGATATATTAGTAAAATGTAACTAAACAGCATTCTCGCTCATGACTTGTGCCTCCTAATTGTGGTGATAATTTCTTCTAGAAAAAGTTTGTGAAATTACGTGAAATGAGAATATAGTTAAGAACTTTAGCACGCAGAATACATGTTTTTTTATTGCTATTAACTTCAGCGAATAAAAAAATGCAGGTCAATTTAATTTTGCCTATTATTTATTTCCAAGGGAAAGTCAACCAATCAATCATAATTAATTTTATTGACGTTTAGTAACCACTTTGTAACAGTAAAGGAAAATTGAAACAAGCGATTTTTTTTTGAAGATAAAATAATATTGAATCTAAATAGCTCTTTACGCTCTATTAAATAGATACCTATATTTTTGAAAAAAAGGTGCGAAAGAATATATAAAAATGGTAAGTTTACTGCGTCACTATGCTGCTATATTGTCTTTTATGTGATATTAGGTCTACGACCGAATGTGCTACAGCGGATTTAAGGTTATTTGGCTTGAAGCGTTGGCTTTGTCAGAAAAAACACACTGCGAATCAATGCGGAATGCTAAATGAAAATTGAATCCCTTTTTGTGTGTCTCATTTATTGTTCTGATTTGAACCTGAATAAATTGCGAATCTCTAAATGATTAATAGGGTAAAGTACACGGATCATTAGCTCGTGCTGGTAAAGTGAGATCACAAGCACCAAAAGTACAAAAGACCGACAAGCCAAAGAGAGTAAAAGGTATGTTTTTGATTGTCATTTTTTGATACTTAGGGGTTCACTCTGTGTTTATACGAGAAGCTTTGCCTTTTGCTTGTGTATTCTTTGTATTCGGCTTGTATTTATACATAACGAGCATAATTATACAAAGCACTAACGATGTATCATTGTAAACTTGTTTAGGACGTGCCATGAAACGCGAGAAGTACAACCGCCGTTTTGTAAACGTTACCGCTCTTGGAACCAAGAAGAGATCCTAAACAGCTGCCAAATAATTGTATCTAGGCTTAAATTTGGTCTTATTTTCTCTAATTTTTCTTCAACTCTGGTTTGGGAATTGTTTACATTTTTTTCTTTCCCGTTGATTAAGGCAAATATATAGTATATCGATTTAATTCGGTAATGTAGCTATCTTTTACTAATAAATTTTTTGAGAAGTTTTGTTCAAATTGTAACAGGAGCAACGCGGTCATAGTAGACATGGTTTTTGTGAAGAAGGCAGTGTGTTGGTTGTTGCAGAATATACGTGTGAGCTGCTATATAACGAGTAAATTGCGTTAGCACTAGAAGGGCTCAGCATAACAACGTTGGCTCTTTCCATCCCAGTAAAGTGGAAGGTGTATTGAGAGAAAGACAATACATGTGGGGAATACACAACCTCGCTCGTACATTTGTGTTTTCTTGTGCTGTTACAGCACATTAAAGTACAGCTACGCCAAATCTCCACATAGAATAAATGTATAGAAAGATGGCTGGATTATTGTTAGGAAATGTGTGATTTCCGAGCTTAGTGAGCTTCGCGGGAAAATCGAAGGTAAACTCCTAGGAGAGGAGTTCAGACTCAAACTTTCTGGAATTCTTCGGGATCCAAACACCACTCGCGTTAGAGTGGTGGTTTCCACAGTCAGGTTTCTTAACGAAACCTCCTTGAACTAGTGTCCCTCAGATACAGAGACTCTAGAGGGTCGAAGGGGGATAGGATGGGTTTAGTTTAATAGATTGACTTTTTCTTCAAGAGCTTTTTATTACCTGAATAAGCTTCATTTCATCAATCAAAATAATACCATCCAACATATCCTCCTAGCACCATCTTTCTTTGTTGAAAGTGTGTTATCTTGACTATTGTAGTCGGTACTGTTTACACGCTGCTGAAGAGTCAGCTGGGAAATGAGTTGGAACGAATATGGATCAGTGTTTTAGGGTTTGTGAATCTTGGTTTGGTTTCGTGTTTTGAATACTCTTTGCTCATTAATTTATCAAAAAAATTTTCGCTCTAAAAATCAAAGTGCTAATAATTGGCACGAACTGCAAAACGTAAAAAGTAAAAAATAAAAAATAAAAAGAGAAAAATGAAATTGCTCATAGGCTCTGCTATAATAAAAAAAATTGAACCGTTAGCGCTACAATTATCTTTTTTTCTGTACACGAATAAAAGATAATAAACCTAAAACAAGAGAATAGAGTAGAAGAGTCATATACAAACCAGGAGTTAAGACAAAGTATATGGGATTCAAAGATAGTAAAAGAATAACATTAATTAATCATTAAAAACATACCCTGGAAAAGTACAATGTCAGACCATGAATCTGGAAAAGAAGGAGAATTTTATTACGAAAACGAAGGCGAACTCAATAATGAAATGCATAGTAACAATGAAAATGAAAATGAAATAGTAGATCGAAATGAAGGGGGAGCAGAAGAGAAAGGTGGAGAAAACGAAGAAGGCGAAGAATCTGAAGATGAACAAACTAAAGCCATCAAAAGCATGCCAAAGTTTAAACTCAAAAGAAAGCTAGAGCGAAGGAAAAGCCGAGAGAGCGAAGGAGGGGAATCTCAACACGAAGAATTGGCTCAAGAGCGGGAGCACGAACGAGAACAAGAACAAGAACAAGAACAGAGAGAAAAAGAATATAAGGAAGGGGAAGAGGAGGAGGGAGATAATGCATATCCACAGGAACATGAAGATGAGCGTAGATCGAAAAAGCGTCGTAAGAGAAGAAGAGATGAGGAAGATGAAGAGGGAGAAAGAGGGGAACCCCAGGAAATAACTGATCCCAAACAACTAGAAATAATAGCAATAAATAAAGAAATTGACATGGCCTTGAAAAGCGGAAAGACATCCCGGCGGCGAAAGCGAGATGAGTTGGATGCGGGAGTAGATGAGGAGATAGTTAAGTTGCAGGAGAAGATGCGACGGGCGGCAATGGAGGATTTCGAAGCCAATAAGGAGGGCGCTGCAGCAATGCACAAGGTGGGAATGTTAGTAGAGGTGAGTAGAGAGCTGGGAAAGTCGCATTTGCATGAGGTAATGTTAGAAAACAACATTTTGGACACAATTCGATTGTGGTTGGAACCGCTTGATGATGGAGCGCTTCCGGGTCTTGATCTTCAACAAGAGATGTTGGGCGTAATAAGTAGGATGCCTGTACGAACAGAGCACCTGCGCGATAGTGGGATTGGAAAAATAATTTTATTTATGAGCAAATGCGACAGATACCCCGATAGGATTAAGCGGCAGGCGATGGGGCTTGTTCAGAAATGGGCACGACCACTGCTAAAACGAAGCAGCAGCTTTAGGGATAAGGTTGCAACTATGAATGCTGATGGAGGTGGTGTCAGAAGAAGAAGTAGTGCTGAGGACCGGCAGGAAGGATTTTTGGGAAGTATACAGGTGCAGACAGGTAATTCGGAGAGCGGACAGACTCGGCGAGCGATTATTCCAAGCAAAAACATTAAAAATTATACTGTAATGCCAAAGGGATCCATTTCTCTCCGTGAGCAACCAGAAGGAAAAGCAAACAACGCCATGCCAGATATATATAAGCGTCTAAAGGCATCATTCCAAAAGAAAAAAAGACCAAACTAAGTGAAAGATTGCTAATGAGAAATGAAAAGTTTTTTGAGGGCTTCTTCACTCGGACGCACAAAGTATTTATGGCATAAACATAGTTCTCTTGTTTTTTCAAATAAAATGTAATCAGGGTCAGAAGTATCGATTTGATCTAATGAGGTGATATTTTTTTGTAGTTTCAAGTTTATACCATAGGATTTAAGCAGTAAATAAATGTTTATTGTACTCTGAGATCGGGAGCGAACATGGACTTCGGAGCGAGTATACGATAAAGCCTGGCTTATTTTGACCCAGCTTATTTTGTCGTGGCCCATGACGTGCGACAAAATCAAATAGTCTTCCTTCGCGGTAAATTTACCGCTTGTGTTAAGAAAGGGTGATAGATAGTTGATATACCTATATCTACACTGGGACGATGTGCGATCGCCCATTTTTTCGCTGATTTTTTTCCAGGAAAAGATTTCTTCCTTTTCTAGTGACTCTGTAACAAGGTTTTTTAGTTTTTCCGAGTCCTCAGCCGACCATTTACTAGTGGGTTTGTGCTTTTTGCGTATCTTTACTACCTTGCCTTTAATTGCCCTTTGCAAAGTCTTGTATCGCGAATAAACAGCAATGGTGGAACATGGTGTTCCACTCATCAAACTTGCCACCTTTGTCCACTTTTCGCCATGCTTTTCGACCAGTTGGAGTAGTTCTTTGTCGCTTTCAGGCGTCCAATTGCGAAATCGTCTAAATTCACCTTCTTTTTCTCTTGACATTGCTGCATTTTCTAATTCTGCATTTTCACCTTCATCCGCTCCTTCCTCTGCGATGCTCAGATTAATCATATCAAACAAGTGCTTAATACTGGATCCATCTTCATAGCGGATATTTTCAATCATTTTCTGGCTCTCCTTATCGAGCGCATAAAGTTTTTTTAGCTGGTATAGATAATTGTATCTTGATCGGCACTGATGTCGATTCCTACCCGGGATCCCATTTGAAACGGCCCCCCAATTTTTTTTATTCACCGCCTCAGAAAGTTCAAGAAGCCTCAGATCCTCTTGTTTGCTCCATTGTCCGTTTTTAGCTGCTTTTTCAAAATCTTCGGTGTACAGTTTGAAAATTATAGACTGGGGTGTTCTACCCAACTTTTTTGCTATTTCACCTATAGATAATCGAGCTTTGACAAGTTGCACCATTTCGTCTTTCTCCTCCTGTGTCCAACGCTTGTAGAAATTACCGGGCTTAGTACCAGCAACTTTTGTATCTTGGGGGTTTTGGGATTTTTTTGAAGAATTCTCAGAATGTGTTTCTAGATCTTTTTTCGCACCTTTAAATTATATAGTTAGAGTAAAAGTAAAGATAAATGTAAATGAATGTCCCGTAGTTTTGTAAAGGTTTGTTATATTTCATTTTTTTGATTTACAGTTGGAGAATGTGAATTTACCTTTTACAGCCTGCTTTTTTGAACTAAATGTGGCTATTGCCGTGGTGTGTCTTATTGCTGGAAAAATTCTTTTGCCCGTAATTCTCAGCATTTTCTTCAAGTTGGAGGGGCTATCTTTTATACAAATCTATCTTTTATACAAATATATTCAAATCGCTTGTAACATAATTATCTTTATTAGTGAAAAAAAAACATTTGATGCAAGTTGGTAATATTTTTGTGTTTACGATTTTTTTTTCCAAATCAGATATAAGGGATTAAATTGGATAACGCAAAATAAAGATTTGAAACTGAAATTGAAATAAAAAGCAAAATTGACAAGCAAAATAGGTTGTAAAGGGGAATAGGGTAAACTATGCCGGTACTACACTAGCGTATCATAATTTCTTGGCGTAGAGTGATCAACATAGATAGTTCTGCTTTAAAGCACCACTATCGGGACACCCTTATTTAAAAGCATATTAAATGTCAAGTCAGTAATCATCAATCAGTAGAAAAAACTAAAGTGAATAGCGGAGGGGAGGAAGATGGAAAGGGGAGGGTGTGTGAGTTGTGTATTTCGATAAAGCAGCAACTTCTATTACAGTAGCATTATTTTGGATAAAATAACATTACTAAAACAGAGTTGATCAGAATGCTGAGCAAATCGGAATATATTGGATTTATTTTTAAAAAACAAGGGTAAATACTTTTTAAAAAATGCAAACTAACTATCACTGGATAGAGTAGGGTGGGATTTCAAAACATCTTCCCAGCTGGATTTGCCATTGACAATATCAATGACAATATTAATAATAGTATCAACATTTGCTCTGATCTGTTGGCATGAATCACGTTCTCTAAGAGTGACAAGGTTTTCGGAAACAGTGAGCTGATCAATAGTGATGGCAAATGGAATTCCCAATTCGTCGTTTCTGGCATATCTTCGTCCAATGGAGGCAGAAGAAGCATCGTCAATGCGAGCGGCTACACCAGCACTGCGTAGAGTCTTTGTGATATGGTTTAGAGAAGCAGAGAATGCAGGACCAGTTAGAAGAGGAAGTACAAGACATTTGATAGGAGAGATTTGGGGGTTGAAAGCAAAGACAGTGCGGGAGGCATCATCAGGACGAGTGTAGTAAGAGTGTTCGAGAAGAGAGTAGAGGATACGACCAATACCAAAGGAAGGCTCAATGACGTTTGGAGTATATTCACGAACAGATTTTTTGAAGTTTTGCATTTCAATGGTCAACAAGTCAGATGTAATCTCAACAGGTTCGGGGAGACCAAGGGAGGCAGAGCACTTTCCGGCAGAGTCGAGTTCCTTTTTGATTTCGGCAAGCTGCTCCTGAGGAAGAGCTTCCAGAGCTTCTTGAATCTTTTTGGCGTTTTGTTTGAACTTGGGGCCAAATAGACGTTTGTTGAACACACATACCAATGCATCATAGACAATAGGAATCTCAAGCTCTTCTTGGGCACAGAGATTGACACCAGTACGTCTGGAATGGGCAGTCAAGTCATAGGCCGAGCGGTCAGCACATCCAACACATTCAACCCATCCATAGCTGCTCTTGATTTCGGCATCCCAGCAGTCAGTGGCATAATGTGCCATTTCGTTGGACATATGCTGGCGGAATCTAAGTCTAGTTTCGTCAATTCCTATCTTGGCGAGGAACAAGTAAATTCTTCCCAAAAAGTATCCAAGTGTTTGGTTGTTGACTATCTTCTTTTCAACTGCTTCTCCAATCGACATTGATACAGTGGTTGAGCTGCCTGATTCCTGTACCTCTGCTGGCAAGAAGTTTAGGTGGATTTCCTTAACTTCTTCATACTTTGGATGATCTTTTTTCAATGGATCTACGTAGTGTTCGATTTCAGCCATTGTAAATTCTCTTACTCTCAATAGCCCTGCTCGTGGAGAGATTTCATTTCGGAAGGACTTTCCAACCATAGCTGATGCAAAAGGCATTTTTTTGTTGTTGAATTCGTACAAACGTTGGAAGTTCACAAATTGTGCTTGTGCTGTTTCTGGTCGCAAGTACCCCTTCAAATTTCCAGTAGGACCAATACTTGAATCAAACATCAAGTTGAATGCAACTGGCTCAGTAACTTCGTTGTTGGTTGCTGGGTTTCGGATTTCGTACTCCTTGATTATTTCACCAAGCTGATCTCCGTTGAAGTTGTCGATTTGTGCCAATATCTCTTCATATTTCTTCTCTACTTCTTCGCTCAGAACCACCGCTCCCTTTGGTACCTTACCTTTACCTCCTTTCTTTGCCTTCTCTGCTCCTGCTCCCTCTCCTGATGCTGCTTGCTTTGCGAGTTTGCTCTCCTCAATTCTCATTTCCAGAATTCCCTCTACAAGATGGTCAGCTCTAAACACTTCGTTTGTTTTGACATCTCGGCACATATAATCAGTAAACTTTTCAACGTGTCCTGATGTTTTGAGCACCTCTGATGGTGTTATGATTGCTCCGTCCATCTCCAGCATATCTTCCTCGATCACAAAGTGCTTTCGCCAGATATTGATAAGGTTTTGTTGCAACACCGACCCAATTGGTCCGTAATCGTACAATCCTGCAACTCCACCATATATCGAAAATGATGGCACGTAGAAGAATCTTTTGGTGAGTGTTGATTCGAACACTGCTCTATCGAATTCCTTGGTCATTTTTTTTGCCTTGGGTTGTTTTTTTAGTTTTGATGCACTGGAATACAAATTTATGAATTTAGTGCTTTTAGTTCCTAGTACTCTCTTTAATCCAATATGTTTAAATGTATTAAACATCTACATAAAAATACTGTTTGTGTTTTATGCCCTTGTATAAATCTTATATTTAATCTAAAGGCTATTAAAAAAAAATTTTTTTCCTTAATTTTTCTGATATTACACAATAACATTTTTGTGCATTTTCCTGATTTACAGTTTGATGACCCACTTTTTATCATCGTAATTATGAGAAAAATCCAAATTGAATAGCAGAGAAGCTAGTTGATTCGCAAAAAATCATTATTGTCCGATTTCCCCAAAGATAAAAAAATGATGCTATAAAAAAAACCCAGCAACCATTCGCCATTAAACTCCTAAAAAAAACAAAAAAAATTTAAAAAAAAGAAAACAACTTGAATAAAGGCCAGAAAACATTTTTTGCAACTAAGCTGTCCATTCTTGCCGTTTAGCAACCTATTTTTAGCGTTCTTGACACTGGCTATACCTCAATAGTACTATTAGAGGGTGTAATATAATTATACCTGAAAAAACCTGACTGTGGCACGTTAAAGACTAACTTTTTTGATTTATGATGCAAGTGACACTTGAAGAGAAAGCCCGAACCCAACTGTAACACTCTTGTTTGTTGCGGCTTATACTCAGTTCCTTTATTGTTCAATTGTCAGCAGACCCATCTGTTGTACTTCCAGTTTAAACAAATATTGGTTAAACGTAATAAACTAGACACAGACAACAGATCCTGGAGATTAATCTCTCTATGCGTATGCTGTAAATGGCTCGTATATAATATCTTTTATATTGACTGATACTTGATATATTCTTGGACGTTCTGAAGGTTATCACTGCCCATTTTTGTTGTTGTTAATGGTGTTATGTGTATAATTTTTAATAATAAAATTAAGAATTACATCAAGGCAAAAATTGGTGATTTTAGAGTGAGCATTTTAAAACCATCATCAATGTCATATGTTAGTGATAATAACTAGCTGGGTTGTCACCATTTGTGTACACTATCATATCCACATATGCCACTGACTATAGTCATGCATAAAATATGTTTTCTCAGTTAAAGTATCTAATGAAAATCAATTAATGTACAGATGATTGCAAAATCATTCATCATCATTAATCTGTCTTGTTATATTTGCGCGCCTGAAAAATCAAATATATATTAACCGCAATTTTTTTGTAATAGATAAACAGCACCATTACATACAAAACGCAACATGTGTGCCAAAGATATAAAAAGGATAAGAATTTTTGTAGCTGTATAATAGCATGCAAAGTATGATATTTAAAGTTTTCTAACCCTAATACCTATTTGATTGCAATTATAGGTGTATGTTTGGTAATGGTGAGTATCATATGTTTTTCGTTGCCTCTAGGCTTGAATAGTAGCATTTTGCACACTTGTTTTGAAAAGTATGAGCAATAGTCATGATCCATATTGGTTATAGCCTTTACATATTGGGAAAAGAGCGTCAATGGATCTTAAAGGCGAGTCCTCCTTGACTATACAAATTTCATATATCTATCTTGGTAGTGAATCAAATTAAAGTGATAAACAAATATTTCACAATAACACTTTTTTGGTATTCTTTTATTTCCCTGTCATATGTCAAATGATTGATTGGCAATTTTGCAAAATTGTATCAAACATTAAATGGGAAAAAAAAGCAGGAACAAATAAACGATGAAACAATTCAGATAAAAATAAAAGACACAAATAAAAATATAATATGAATATCACCTGTTTGTAACAGAACCAACGAGGAACTTGTGGATTTACAGGAATCGTATCGACTTTTTAGCGCGTTAATATACCTTTCCCAGATAGAATGGATAGGATAAATGGCGGACGATTCTAAAGTAGGTTCAGACGAAATGTCTAAGGACAATCAGAGCTTCGAATTTGAAAAGGGGTTTAAGAAAGTAGTTTATGGTAATTTTTCTGTTATTATGCTTTTGTTATACTCAATTATTTTTTCTACTAGCAGGCTTGATAGGGAAATGTTGAAATAAGGAGAATAGAGGGATAGGCTTATTGCTGATATCAATCTTGATAGCTAATTACAAGATAAACAAAAAATAGCAAACAGAATATTCCTTGCCGGCTCCTCTGCAGCAGTATGTGGGGTCGTAGCCGGGTACCCGTTCGACTCGCTAAAGACGAGAATGCAAACATATAATTATAAATCTATCTTTAAATGTGCAAAAGTGACAATCGCAGAGGAAGGTTTCTTTGGGCTTTACCGAGGTCAGTGATTAACAATGAGATTATATTACTTTTCTTTTTGCCATTTTTGTATACTTCTTGTTTAAATGTTGATTTAACCAAGAAAGATGGATATTCTTTTACGGTAAATAGGAATACTACCGCCTCTATTGACGATTTCTCTAACTAAATCAACATCATTCTCAATATACGAATACTCGAAAAATAAAGTTAATAAATTAATGTATCCCGAAAGTAAAACCGAGACGGGAATGGTGAATGATAGCAAACAAAAGAGTCTAAAATCAATATTCTTTAATTCAGTCATATCTGGTGGTATATCTGGTTCATTCGTTGCCGTGTTTGCAGCCCCATTAGAGCTGATAAAAATCCAAATGCAACTGGCCAGCTTAATTCATAAAGAACAGTTGTCAAAAATAGAGAAGCTCAAGGCCGAGGTAGCGAAAAAGGGTCTATTGGATCCCAAAGTATACCAAGCCAGGCTGGCAGCTTTAAATAATCTACAAGCTGTGAACTCTAGAGTTGAAAAGATGTATTTTTCCAAAAATGGGAAAATGTCTAATTTTGCTTCTATTAAAAAAATTGTACAAACAAGGGGGGTTTTTGGGCTATACACTGGTTTAGGAATCCATGTTGGTAAGTAGTAAAAATTGACATCATTATTATCTCGAATACTATCCTAACTTATATACCTGTTTTTTTTCAAATAGTTCGCGATTTTTTTGGCACTGGAATCTATTTTAGTACCTATGAGCTATTCAAGGAAACGCTTAAGCGGACCCGATTAGGCAGCAATAACGCAGATCCATTAATACATATGATAGCTGGAGGATTTTGTGGTGTGGTTGCCTGGCTAATCATCTTTCCCATTGATTTGGTCAAGTCTATAGTTCAAAAGGATTCATTAGCCTATCCGCATAAATACATGTCACCTATCAAGTGCTTCAAGTATAACCTTGATCGTTATGGTTTTCGGGGAGTGTACCGAGGGATTAGTGTAACTTTGATAAGGGCATTTCCGCTACACGCGCTAAATCTCACTGTTTATGAATATGTTCGAGAAATTCTGACAGACTATGCAAAGCCCTTATAACTCCCACTCTTCTGGTGCGTGCTGGCTTAGACTTACTTCTTTTGTCTACGCACCGTGTATCCGGCCTGTTGCTTTTTATTGATCATGAACTATTGGTTGTACAGGATCATATTATCTTATAGAATACATATTTTTCAATACACTTTTTTCAAGAGCGAAATATACAAAGTTAGATTAACGAAAAATTAATAATATATATATAACGGATTTTTAATGTGTTATCATTGCATGGGAGTTTAGTGTTGCTTTTTGAGTCTTTTAGGACAAAAGATAGTATGTATATCAAGTTACCTGTGTGTTGTGGTGCTAATAACAGATCCCTAGTTTCTGCGACTTTCTGATGCTATTTTCCAATTTAATCAAAAAAAAAAGCATCGATTTACCAAAAATAACAAATTGTCCCCATAACTCTTGTGCTACAAATTAACCAGTAGTATAGGGGACAGTGATCATTGGTCACTGGATTTCTTTATCATTCATTAATGCAATACTCTGCATCGGAAATTTTTGGGATCTTTCCATTGGAGAGATCTTTTGTGGTTTGCCGATTCCGTAATATTACACCATTGCTATAAAAAATCCGAAAATTCCAAACAGATGGAAGCTGGTGAGGAGAGGAAGTGACGTTCACTCGTCGTTTCTTTTTCTTTCGAGTTTTTTGTCTGTTTGGGTTTTTATCCAAGGGAGGCTGTTTGAGAACCTAAAGTTGATGCTGTCTACCAGCTCGGGTTTTCTATTTGTTTAGAAAATTTGTGCGGGTTGGTGGTATATGAAGTTATAAAGGGGATGTGCAGCCTCACATTTTGCTACAAGCACTTATTATTAAAGAAGAAATATACAAAAACGGTGAATAGTGATCATTGAGGTGATTGCTGAGTGTGATCTGATAATTGAACTAAGGCAGTATTGCTTAAAGTGGTGATGGTATTATAGTTCATTTAGATTTGCATGCTGAGTTTGTAAGCACGCTGGCTCATATGCATATTGTTCTATCATTTTATATTTTCATACAGTTTCGCGTTTTGGTTTAAATGATGAGAAGGTTGGGGGAGGGGGAAATCTGAGCTAAATTAATTTGAATTTGAAAAAAAATTATACGAAAATATACGAAAAAATAAATGAAAAATAAATAATTAGCGAGTAAATAAATAAACAATTCCAAATGTTTTTGTGCGCATGAGTTTAAGAGAGAATATGCTGATCATTATTTAAAATCAATTGAACTAGTAACAGCAATTTATTACAAAAACGCATTTTGTGTTCTCATTCAGGCATTAATAAAACAAAGAATAGCAGATATACCGAAAAATACTTTTCAATTTGCAAAATAAATGGGAACTGCAGATTTATAGAACAATGACCATTATGGAGTACGAAGAATTTCCGTTCATACCGATTAATTATCCAGAATACGAAGAGGAGGAGGGCCAAGGGGTAGTGGGTGCAGAAGGAGAGGCTGGAGAGGAAGAAGAGGAAATACTAGAAGAAAAGGTAAGTCACTGAAAATTAAGGCAAAGATATAGCAATCGAAATCAAAGCGCCAGAGGAACATAAAGTATAGCAAGTATTTTATTGCAAACATAGATTGACGGGCTGTTTGAAAAGTATCACGAGATACTCTTTATTTTGAAAGAAAAGAAATATCAAAAAGCAATCAGTATTCTTGCCGAAATACTCGATTCAGATGTATTGTCAACAGAGGTATTTCAATCAGATACGAATAAGTACTATATTGAAACTTAATTTAGTTTTGAGAGAATAAAAATATTTTTATCATATTTATTATACATTATAACTAGAAATATATACTGGAAAGCGAGGAAGACGAAATGAAGGAGGTATCTGATAATGAAAAAGAGAATGAATCAATAAATGAAAACGAAAGGATAATTGTCACTCTTGATGAGATTAAAGCCATAAACAAACTCAAATGGCTGGTTTTAAAAACACTTGGGGCTGCTAGAATATATAGAACGAGAGAACTATTGAGAGATCTAGAAGAAGAGTCCCAAAAGGTGCTATTTTCAACAAATGATATTAATGAAGCTCTTTCGGTGAGGGAATGGGTACGGATTCACGTAATGCTAGATTCTATGGTAGATAAGCAGGACTCTGCAATGAACAAAAGTACCTTAAGCGAAGTCAAAAAACAGTTGGTGGATGCAGAAAAAAAGTATAGATACGCAACCGTTCTTAACAAAAAAGATGTAAAGTCGCTTTATATACTTGGAGGTGTATGCATATCGTTAGGTAAATATGAACGTTCTGCAAAAGCATTTGAAGAATGTGTGTTTAACTCAAGCCTTTGCTTCCAGGGTTGGGATTATCTAGTTGAGAATGTAGATGTGAGTGATAGCAAACAGCTTCAGAATAATCCGATGATTGGTAGCTATTTAGCACCGAACCGAGGTCTCTTCGAAAGAAATAGTGACACTTCTGCTTTTACTTTGAATTTAAAAGGTAAGAATCTGGATCCATATGGGTGGTGGGGTCTGGAAGGGTTGTTTTACACAGCAATTTTGCAGCAAGATACCGAGACAGCTGGGCGGATATTAAATATTGGACAATCTATACAGTCTGACTTTTTGGTTTTTGACCCACTTGTACAGGACTTTATTAATGCTAAAAACCACGAGAGCTTGAGGAAAACAAAAGCCGAGATACAGTATTTCAAACAATCATACAAACCAGCATTCCACGAAACTGGGGATATTGTTCATGACTTTAAGAAAAAATTATATGAGGGAATTGGAGTCAAAATGAACAAAAGGTCAACTGATGTAGAAATTCGCAACAACACAGCTGTGAAACCCGTGGAAATCGTATTTAATTCGGGTGAGGGCGTTGAAAAAATTGCAGAAAAGGTTGTTCAAAGGTTTCAAAGCATTTTGATAGAGACAAACCAAGAGAAATTGAAAAGTAACCTGAACATTTTAGGAGCAAAAATATTGCTGAAAGAAGACAAAGGAGCGGATGGCTCCAGTCTCAGTCCGAATGTGACTGAATTGGCTGATATGGAGATGGATTCTAAATTGATTACTCAAAACCAGGGTGCTGAGGAAAACGTGGATGCTAACACCGAGAAAAATACTATTGGTGATTCGTCACCGACAGATGCGGTTGAAACAGAAAAAGCTATCGAGAATAATGAGAACACCGAGAATCCCGGAAAAGAGTTATCAGACACCACATGCACAGATGATACAGAGAAAGAGGGGGCCGAAAATGGGGAACAGACTGAAGAGGCAGCACAAGTTGTAACACGAAGATCGACAAGAGTACGCAACATGAGCAAGACTTCGAGTACGGATAACGGTAGCAGTAACGAGTTGGGTCTTAAAGCAGGAGAATTTTTGAACAACACAACAGGTGGGTTGAATGCAACGTTAGAGTTTCCTCGCAAAAATGTGGAGGATGAGCTGCGTAATCAAGAGGATGAAAAATTGACCAAGTTGATGTTTTATTTGGAGGATTATTGTGGTACTAGGCCAACTGAGCGCACTGGTATTGTGAGAACAAGGAAGGAAAATGAAAATGCAAATGCGGCGACGAATAAAGAAAACGACCCATATAGCATGTTGTTGAAACACAAAATGTGGCCGATCTTTGGCGAATTGTTACAAAGTGATGTGTTTGAACGGGAGTCGATAGACAAGTGTGAAGTTATAAATACAAGCGTAACGAATCTGAGGCAGATTTTGTCTACATACACCAATAATGATAGCACCAGATCGCGCAGAAAACAAAAAGGTATGGGTGATAAGGTGCAAAACAGTTGTGTGTTTAGCAACTCAACGTTAGAGTTTGTAGATACTCTCGAAAAAGTCATAGGGAGTAGAAACGGCGGAATATACGGGTTTGTATTTTTGTTCATCCAGGAAGTAATGCATTTTAAACAGCGACATGCTTTAATTCACAAGGACGCAAAGTTGTACTATTTGTTGGCAAGATTGATAATTATGGGTGGGCAGGTGTTTATTGACTATAGCAAAACGCGCTTTCACTCGCATAAGATACAAAACGGGAAAAGAGTCGATTCAGACGTGAAAGGTATTGAACTATCGCTATATTCTTTAGATCTTATTTCAAGCTATGTTGAAACGCAATTGGAACAAAACTGCGATAATGGAGTCGACTTGAAGGTTGTAGATTTATTCAACAGGTGGGGTGATTTGATAGTAGAAGAATTAGCTAGACTCAAAATCAAAGAGAGAGTGAACAAAAATTCGAATCTGCGGACAATATTGGATTTAGAACCATTGCTGATACTAATACTAAATTACAATAAATATCGGATTGGGGTTTGCCTGAATGAAACAGTGTCTTCTAAAAGCGCTCTCAAGACGTGTATTGCAATGTCACAAAACATTGCAGGTGTCAATAAGATAATTTTAAAATACAACAAGCTCAAGAAAAAACCCATGGATGAAACATATGGGCTATTTGAGACTCTTTACAACTACTATTACCGATATTTATTAATGGGAGGTGTGGAAACATGTCAAGATGGGTGTGTAGCTGTAGTACCAAAAAAATCGATCAATAAATCAACATTGGTCGAGTTTTTTACAGGCAAAATATCCGCAATTGAATATGTCGAGAAAATTTCCAAATGTAGTGGTTATTTTTCTACCGGCGAATATGGTATGGTCATTGAGTTGATTGGACCGATTTTCAAACGATCAATGTCCAAGCTACATGAAATAATACCATTATCGCAACAAGAAGCACATACAGGTGACGAGAATTCTGGTAAAAGTACTGGGAGTGAAGTAGATGACAGCTACTTGTGTGAGTTGTTGTATACATCGTATTACAGCGTTGGAAATGTGAAGGCGGCTGTTTTGGTGCTTATTGTTGATTTAGCCAAATTAATACACAAACTATACCTACAGAATACTGCCCATCAATTGGGTCAACTGATAGCCAGAGTAATTCAAACGTTATCAAAGTTGTATATGCTCATCAAAAAGGTACCAGGGTTTATGGGGAATAAAATTGATGGCTCAGGAGGCACTCTGGTCGATTTTATAAAAGATTCGGGTGTATTTAGCAGTGACGAGACCAAGGACGCGGATGGTAAGCAGTATGTGAACTATCTCGTTGATGTTATTACCAAGCTGGTGATCAGAGAGTACAGTAAAATGTTGCTAGTGATGGTTCATTTTCTGCCTATTTGTGTTGAGGATATTTTGGATCGGGAGGTAAACTGGATAGAAATGATCAAAAAAGTTGTTCCCGACAGGTACATCACTCTGATTGTTCAACTTTCAAGCGTTTTAGTTTTTCTAATTCAGAAGGAAACCAAGCGTTTTGAAATGGATATTGGAAAAACAAATGCAGTATTTACAATACTATATTGTTTACACCATATCATGGGTAAATTTGGGCTGTGTACATATCAAGATCCTGAAAAAATATCTCAGCCACAGGTTTCTGATGATAAGATGGAAACGGATGGTCAAAAATCACTCAACAACGAAAAAAGCGACGCTGAAACCGCAGCACATACGGAGAGTGGCGATAAAATCCAAATGGATGTATATCTGGAACACAAATCAGGTTTTGGTGGTTTAGTGGTAGATTTAAGTGGTGGATTTATATCCAAACATTACAAAGATTACTGTCGTGATAAAGCGCGGTTTGCTACTGTTAACCAGCAGCAAGGCGATCCAGATGTAATGCAGAAAGCAATTGGTCTATTTATCCAGAGTGTACTGTGCGTTTACGATGTTTCGGTTGAAGTAGAATTGCAGAACGAATTGTGGGAGATTGTAGTACACTATCAATACAACAACAACAGTGATGATGGTTGTTGTGGTCGTGGTGGTGAGGGGGAGGATGGAGAGGGGGAGGATGGAGAGGACACAGGGAGCGAAATGAGTATCCAGACTACATCAGTGATTTTTGCACTTTTGAAAAACCAACTATATGAGTCGTTTAGAAACAACAAACCGGGTATTCTGAAGCAAAGAAGGGGATTAATTGAACTTGTATACGAGTCGTGTGCCGAGTTTACGGCCAACAACGATCTTTTCACACTGGTTAACTTGACTTTGCATGCTTCAAACAGCTCTGGTAATTTGGAAAGAAGGAGCGAGGAAAGTGGGACTGTGGCTATAGCCAATAGTTTGGGGATGAATAACAGTGCACTCAATTCGCTCTTGTTCAATGCAACGTCCGTGCGGAATTACCTGAACAAATTCAACTATCAAAAAATTTTATCGGAATTTAGCGCAGATACTCACTCTTCTACACCCAAACCAGTGTTTATGAACTCAGATACAAATGGTATCGTTTCAGATATGTATTCAAATATTTATTTTATTTACGCTTCGATTCAGAGAGATGCGATCCGTGTCAAAAAGTATTCCGATCCTCTCCGTTCTGCGTTTGAGTTTGCAAGCATCATCAACATGTGTTATATAAACCTGCACTTCAACCCCAAACATTGGGCTAACTGGTATGTCTTGGGGCAATCTGTCTTGGAACGAGTAGATTATTTGCTTATTTCGGGTGCAGATAGCGTTTCCGAAATGTTGCCAAAACCAAAAACAAAGTCAAGTTCGGATGGAGACACAGACAAAAACAACGACACAAATACAAATACAAATACAAATGCAGACGCAGATCTTAAGTCTGGCACAAGTACGGGTACAGGTACAAGTATGGTTACAGGTAAAGAACCAGAGAAATCAAGGACCTTTACTCAACATCTCAGTTTGTCATCTTCATCCATTGAGCAAAGTTCCTTGGCTTCTAATTCGACTACTGCGGCTGCCATTGCTGCTGAAAAAACTACTTCTACATCTGCTTTTGAAAATAAGGCACTTGAAATGTATCCAGAAACAACTACAAATTGTCGTAGCGGTAAAGATAAAGACAAAGATAAGGATGATGGTAAAAGTAAAGGTAAAGGTAATAGTAGTAATAATGAGGATGGAAATGGTGATGACGATGGTGATGACGATGATGATGACGAGTACCCTGTTCGTTCATACAATATTGTCTGGAGCTACAAGGTAGCTCTATTGTGTTTTGCTCAGGCGATTAGGCTGTTTGAGAGCGACGTTGCTATTGATACAGAAAATTGTTTGCCCGCTTCCATTTCGTTCCCCTATGAACTGTACTATTCTACTGCATCGCTATTATATAGAATGTCATCATTCCCGTTTAATGACAACAAATCGTTTTCAAACATATTGTATTCATCAGTCTACAACTTGGTGCTTAAATCCAAACAACAGATGCTATACAGTTCAACTGTCTCTTTGTTTAATCAAGTATCGCTGGAGCTACTACTGGCCAAAACGCTCTCTAAACTGAACATGAAGCCCGAAGCCTGTCTGATGTTTATCAAAGCCTTGTATATGGGATATAAGCAACCATTACTACCAGGAAAGCCCGAGTCAGGAACTGGAAATATTCTGACTGGGTTTACCGATCTTTGCATTGAACCATTAGTAAAATTTCTGGCAACTTTAACTAAATTGTTATTGTGTGATGCTATCTGTACATGTCGTGCTGCAAAATATATCTCTAGCTTGCCGGGATTCCCCAAAATTATAGAGGATAATGTTGATGATGCTTCAGTTTCCTCTCAAACCAGCCCCGATATCAGATCCCGTTCATTTTCCGGCTCATTTCGTGGTGAGGCTGGAAAATCCAATGCGGGAGGCAGTGTAATATACAAGCACGATTCTGTTAAAAATTCAAACAAAGAGGTTTATGTTATCAGCAGCGATGAAGGCGACGATCCACCAGCCAGTCCCAAGAAGAAACAAAAGCTCTCCCACTATACTACAAAAACCAGCCCAAAGACTAAAGAGCAAGATAGTTTGTGTCCTCAGTGTCGGGGTAACCTGATATATTCCAAAAAATCAGTATTCACAACCATTCTTCATTTGTTGGAACAAATGTCTGTTTTCGACAAGAAAAAAACGCATCATAAATATGTATTTTTACAGGCATATATTTATTACCACTTTTTCAGAGATTTCGTAAAGGCAAGGAACAGTATATCCAATATTGTGCATTTAAAGCTGAGTGGAGGTCGCGGGCTTACCAGCTTTTACAAAACCGAGATGGAGTTTTCCGGAAAGTTCTACTATTACGCCGAAAAGTATGCGCTGTTTGCCATAAAAATTATTTACAACGTATCTGACAGTTCTGCAAAGGCATATTCGACTAGTCTTGATTACTATTCTTGGTGCCAAACATTCATTTCTGGGGTTGATGACTTTCACACAGCATGTAAAAAAGTCATTGTCACCGAAAATGTGTTTCTAAACAGGGAAATTATATGTAACATTGCAAGGCTGTATCTCTACAAACTTATTGTGAAAAAATACAAGTACGTTGTGAATTCATGCTGCACGTTTTTCAAATTAGTTCCATTCTACCAATCAACCAACACAGCCGCCATAGACGACTTTCAGTCAACCTTTTTCTGTGGGCCTATGTTTTTGAATATCGATAAACACAAACTTGACATATGCCATAGATCCATGCTTGCTAGGATTAAGCGACTGCTGTATATAGGGAAGCGTTCCTCTGCCCATTCGTCCTTGGATAACTATTTTCTGTCGCTTTATAAGCAGACATACTTTTTATTGTTGTTTTTGCATCGCCTGTTTGCAAACATCCGCAAAATTCCATCCAATTTCAATCCTCAAGTCTTTGAACAGTTGCCGCTTAATGATCCTTACTTTGTATATGATGTTGATTTGCTCTCCATCGATATATACTGCAGACTGTTGACATTTTTTGGAAAATCCTCCCCATCCTATTTTATCACTGATGGCTCCCTCTCTTCTGAAACGAGCCACGACATTTCTGGTCAAGATGGACCTAGTCTTGTCGAGTTGGTTGACGATTTTATGCTAGATTTGAACAATAGCTCGTCACACTATCAGGACTCATCCACACCCGATCCCGAGCTTAATTCCCACCAAACAACCGACAATCAAAAGCTTTGGAGTTTTTTGCTCCCAGGATTTCATTCAACAAGTACATGTCCATTTTATTCAACGCAATCTCTTTTCAACTACAACAGGTCTCCTCAACAGTTTTCGGGCGATCCTAGCCTAAACCTAAATGTTCATCGAACCACCAGCACCTACCAGAAATCACCTGTATCGATGTTTTCCACTCGGATGTCACAAACCTACGGCGAAAGGGAAGAATTGTTGTTGCCAAACTGTTTGTTTTTGGAGTTTGCAAACCTTTCCAACAAGCTATACGCTTTGGACTTTTCCACTCAGCAGATACTGATCAACCGTCCTGATATGTATTTGGCGTGTTGCCAGAAAAAATATCTTGCGAGTATTGACGAGGGTAGATTGTTAAAATCTAAATGGATAACCAATATTCACAGCTTGGTTGATATTTTTGATGCTTTAAAGCACTGATTCTTACCCGCTTTTTTTGTTTTTGTTCTTTTTTTTCAAAGTTCTATATTTTAGATTCTTTTGGGTAGTTAAACAATTTCAAGCAGTTTGTGCTAAAGTATACCTCGGAATAATGTTTAATTGTGGATATTTTTTTTATTGGGTAGTTTGTACCAAAATAAAAACACTAATCTTGGAGAATTCTTTAAATAATACTGATCCAAAATTTATTAACTGAATCCAGACGGAGTTATTTGATCAACTCAAAAATCATTAATCGTGTTTTATTTGTTAATATTTACAATGTCATAACAGCTGTTCATTTACTTTAAATCATCAAAGGTTAATACCCAAAATATATTTAAAGTGTCATTTGGTCACTAGAACAGCTTTAGTTATAATGTTACGGGTTGGCTGATACTGTATATATTTAACAAGGTTCGAAAACCAAGGTGTCAAAACTCTATAAAACATTTGGTTAAATAAGTAATCTTTGTAACAATCCATACTAATTGGGTTAGAGGCTTGACATAGTATATGTTATCCTTACCTACCTAAATAAAATAAAATTTCAAGTAAACGGATAATATCAAGAGTCAATCTTTACTGAGATTCACTTATCAAGGGTCTTTACTTTTTGTGGTGTTTATATCAATTACTCGAATTTATATTTTGCATTAAAATAAACAACCCCGCATAGAACCATTAGAATCAGATTAAAGAACAGAATTATTTAATACTATTATGGTTTATAATATCAAATATACACTATCAATGTCAATCGCAGTGCTGAACTTACGTATAATTAATATTAACTAAATGATCTCAAGATTAAATATGTATAGCAGTTAGTAATGAAAAAGAAAACTAGTTTATTCTACATTTTGTAGATAATCAAAAGAGTTCATAAAACCCCCGCTGTTAAATTTTCCAACCTGAAAAAATGTGTTTTGTAAGGGTTGTAATGTATCAAACGATGGCCATACAGTTGGAAATATTCGGTTTTGTATTCGTTGTCTTATTAATGGTTTTATCTTTGCTCATATATTCTGATTTTGCGTACTAACACTCCACACACCAAAAATAAAAATAAAACGTCATCACCTCAGTTGCTTATATCAAAATACAAATATTTATTTCAAGTACATAATTATCCATTTTGGAATTCTAATACTATGTTTTGATATTTTAAATAGACAGTTTCCATTAAGAAATGTCCTTGAAGTTTCCATCATCGTGGAAATTTTTGTCTAATACTGTGTAAAGGTTCAAGTATATAGTTTCAACTTCGATCCAACATAAAGGTTTTTATTTATTTATTTAAAAATATAATTGAAATATGTTATTTATCAATCTAAAACTAAATAACTAAATAATCAATTAACAATTAAACTAGTAGTATTTATTTCAAGTTTAAAAGTATGGTGCAATCCAAGAGTAGGATGTTGCAGCTTTATTACCAATTTGGTAATATATACCATTAATATCACTTCCTGCGCTTCTAGGTACGACGAAGCATTTGCCTGTACAATTAGCCTCGCTGCAAAACATCATGGCGCCTTTGTTGTTATTCACACAGCTCATTCTTACAGCTGCAAAGTTTGCTGCCGAATAGCACTTGTTTGGTTTTGCATAGGCAATAGTCGATGCGCCAAAACAGCCTACAGCATTAAACAACTCAAACTTCAATTTTCTGACTTTTCTGCGCCTGGGTCTGTCTTCGTCGTCCATCTCATTAAAGTTGGACTCCAGGATATCATTTTCTCTTGATTCCTGTACATCTTGATTCTGGGCATTTTGTGGATTGTACTCGTTTTGTGCAAAGACTGAGCTAAGTGCCAATGCACTGAGGGTATATTATTGATAAGATACTCATCAGATATTTTATTTTTGTAGTGTTAAAAGAAGTGAAAAGTAAAGGTTTGATTCATTATTGATTATATTTTTCAAACGGAGATCCTACATTTTATAACATTTATACATTCTGATGTTATTTAATGCTGAATGCCAGGTATTCTTGTCTATTACTTACTCCTTGTTGACAGATAAGTATTACTGACTATACTTTTAATTCGTTACTACATAAGTTATGTAGAAAGTTAAATAAGCATTCTAGTAATAAAAATAAACGTAGTTACTTTTTTATAAAATATCTATAAATGAACACTAAATAGCACTAGCAAATTGAATTTCATTGTAACTACAAAATCTAAAGCTGACTCCATGGATAATACGGATGGCTATGTTCCTACAAGCTATTTGTGTATATGTATTTTTTGTTCTACTTTTCACTATTATAATAAACTTTGTTAATTTTTGCAACACATTATCTATAGTATTACCATGTCTATTTCATCATAAACTTTGCATGTTTACATCAACATTGAACAGCCATCTATTTAAGTGAAATCCCTAAATGAATTTTAGGAAGAACTTTTGAGCTATGCAAATAACTCAAATTATTAATATAGTTGTAGATTTTACTTGTAAGCAGTCGTTTTAAAGAGTTTCATATCATTAAGAATTGATTTAGTTACTTTTATTGGTATTTAAAAGCTATACGATAATTAAAAATATGTAGTAAAGTGCCACTTTATTGTTAGAACAGCTTTAAGAATAATGTTTATCTTATCCTAAATAAAAAACATTTTAAGAAAGATATTCAAATTGTACCTGTGTCAATCCTGACAAGGGATCAAGAGCTATGGTATGAAATTATTTACACCGAAACTAAACGGTGAAGGTTCAAAGACCTGGGACAGATTTGAAATGAGAATCCACAAGAGATTGGTCGATTTGCACTCACCCGCCGAAATCGTCAAACAAATCACCTCCATTGCTATCGAGCTAGGAGTTGATGTCGATGTTATCATCGCCGACGTTTAATTTTTGTCGACACCTTTTCTTTCATCTTTCTTGGGTGCTGTGCGAGAAATAGTATAAGTGTACAATGGACATGGACCAAAATATAAAGAGAAAGAGCAACAAAAAATGGGATGAAGAGGAAGAGAGTGAGTGTAAACGCCTCAACTTTTTGTGATTTGAACGGGGATTATGTGTACCGGTGGTAATGTTCACCAGTATTTATGCCTTGATCCAGGTTTACTTTTATTCTTTTGCTCTTTTAGCTTTTTTTGTTATTTGATTTTCGTGTTTTCTTTTACTCTTGTTATTATTTTTCTTGCATTTGGAATAAGAAAGATTTCAAGCCACACACCGTTATTTTTTGAGTTTCAAAAGTGTTTCTACTTATCGCAACTACACATTCACTTTATAGTTGATGTGAATATATTTGAGATAATATTTGGGTACTATATATTGTGTTTACAATGTATGAATACCATGGCTGATTACCACAGTCAAGCATGGTCATGTGTATTATTCAAGATTTAACAAAACTTGGTGAATATAATGGATATTTTCTAAATATTTTTTGTCATGTATTGCTATATGCATATGCTGCCTTTTATATAAGCGATAATATCTGCCTACAGAGCTGATAATGCTCTTTATTACACCTATCATATTCTAACCATTCCGAGTATCCGGATAATTTATTCTCTGTTATTAGAGCGTGAATTGGAAACAAAAAATGAACATGTCCACGTTCAAACACTAATTCTCTATAATAAAAACTAAAGATATTAATTTTTGTTATATTTCATAGAAACGTACTTGAATATCCAGTACAGTCTACCCACCACTACCCATTACTGCTGTATTTTCTTATGACCTAGACCTCTTTCTCCAGTATTTTTATCGATAAAATATCACATGCCATCAATCTGATAATGAAAATGGAAATAAAAATTTCAAGCTAGAAATTCATGGAATTTCAGCCATACGTTCACATGTATAAGGTAAATCCCTGATCAAGTAACATTTCGGGATTCCTTTTTCAATTTATTCCCACTCCAAAATCACAAACAATCCGAAAATTTATAATTGGTGGAATAAACAAGTCACAAACAACATAAACAACAATCCCGGGTATAACAGAAAAGAAATCCCTCTCTTACCAAGCAAATAGTTAGAGGTAATCTTGCACTATCACTTCATCTTTTCTTCTCTTCATCTCAAAAGCCCTTTTTTTTCCGATGATTTATTTCGCCTTATGCATTTACCAATTATTTCCTAGTTTAACTTTATGTATTAGTAATCCAGATTACTCATTAAGACAAAATATCAAGTAAAATTTTTTTTCAAAAGGATCGGATGAAATTGACTTTTAAGTGGGGGATGAAGATGTAGGTGCCGTAGAAAACATAGGTGTCTTTAAAAGTACTAGAGCGAGCCAGAATTATATTCAGCATTTCAAATCGTGGATTTAGAGACTCTTGCAAAACAAAGATTAAATAGACACATCGCCCTCATTGACACACCAAGGTATAGAAAGGAAGAAAATGCTTGTTTATGGCTATAATGAAGAAACTGAATAGGAATAGCGATATAATCCGGTTGTTTACCCCAAATTGGTTTACAATCAACATGGGTACTGGAATCACAGGGGTTCTAGTATACACATCTCCATACCAGTTCACTGGCTGCCATGAAATAGGAATCGTGCTGTTTATACTAAATTGTATCTTGTTCCTTATATTTAGTATAATATTAATGCTAA
>LSSK01001332.1:0-16012 GCA_001969505.1 Zancudomyces culisetae
TTGTTGCTAGTAGAGCTACTGGTGTTGTTTGTATTTCGGGAATTTAGGTTTCCAAATCCTGATAAATCAAATGCATTTGTATTACGATTCCCAGATCGATTCGTATTTGCGTTTGTTTGTAGTGTTGGTGGCTATTTTTAAATGTTGTTTATATGTCAGGTATTAGTATATTGTGTATGTGGTAGGTAATATCATATTACTAGGATATAATGGCAGTTATCTCTTGAGCAAATAAATATAGAGATTTCATACTGTTGCGCTGTTGGTTTTCCCTTTGGCATGGACTATTGTGTTGCATCTCGGCTAACTATCAAATGTAGAGCTCATTTGCTTTTTTTTATTTATATTGTAGACTTTAGTGTTAGAAATTATTCCTTTATTTAAAAGCAAAATTAATCCAGATGTGTTTTAAATTTGTAAAAACTAATAAACTGGTTATTGTTTTAACGACTAAGAACTACGGTTATCCCCGCTAACAATCCTTTTTTTAGTGAGTATTGGCGTATTCAGGTTCTGTGTATATTTTTAGTTTTCTATTACTGTTTTTAATTATGATGTATTCTCTTTAAGATTAAAAAAATCCCCCTCTTTAACTATTGCTTTGTCTACTAATTTTCACATATAGTAAGTTCCAAGGTACCAAAAAATCAGCAAATATGGATAAAGTATACCTAAAATAATTATTCTAACAAGAAAATTGATTAAACTCTCTTGACACTGTTTTTTTTTTCATTTTAGTTGGTCACTAGGTTACTCCGAGTTGACAGTGTAAATCACTTAATTTTACATTTCCACAAAATATAAACATCTATTGTCGGTATTCAGGTTTAACCGCTATACTAAAGTAATATTAATTTATTGAAATTTATTTACACTTTACGTTTCGTCAACCCGTATTATCATTTTTGTCAAGCAATACTTGTGGTCATTACCAAATATACAACCAAGTTTATACTAGATAATATAATATCTGAACTGAAATCATCACAAATAAAAAAGATTTTTACTGAATCTTTGCATAATTCTATTTCTCCTCTATAACTAAACTATTGTAATAGTTGAATACTGGCTGAGAAACAATACATTGACACCTTTCAAAGATACAAAAGAGGTAATAGAGTATATCAAAATTGTGTAACCAAAGGGCTACACTCTTCATTATCGTAACATTCAAAAAAATTTATATATATTCAACACCTCATCATCTTCAATATACACCTCAACAAAAATTATATTTATAGAATTATCAGTTTGTGCTTGGTGAAAGATAATGGATCATATAACACTTTGTGCTGTCAATTTGATGAGACCTCTTAGATTATTAGCAAACCGTCTTGAAACCAACAAAATTGAATAAATTATCGGGCTGAAAATAGACCAACTTTTAACCTATCCAACAATTTTATTCCAATCTTGAATATTTCAAATTACGCAGCAAATTACTAGCGTAACTGATGAAATAATTGGTAAGTAGATCAAAAAAATTATGAAATTGGTATAAGAGCAAAAATCCCATTATGTGGACTTGTTAATTTAAATCGCATTACTTTAATCACTAACAAACTAACATCGAAGGGAAGGAATAAGAATTAACGACTTACGACAAAATGGATACCACAAATAACGGCAACAGTCTTTTTAACAAACTTCCAGCAAGCATCCTGTCAACCATATTTATACTTGCCCAAAATCCTCAGATATCACTCTTGAACAAAAATGTGCACTATGCCACACAACAAGTGGACCCCACTAGCAAGTACATACTTCAATATGTTTTATCAGGTTTGGAAGGTAGACATATGTTCAGGCTAAAAAACATACTCAAAAAACATACACGAATAAATATGAATGAAAATGTTGGAAGATTAGTTTTGAGCAAAATCAAGAATCTGGATTACGGATTTGTTCTATTCCTGGCGTTCGATTACAAATGGAGAAATATTTTTAAAGAAATTCTAAAAATGTATGTGGTGATTGATAGGAACACTACAAAGGTTGTATATAAGGGAACTTTATTTATGAAAGAGGATCAATATCTAGATATTGATACAAGTAAATTATTTTCAAAAGAGAATGAATCAAAAAAATCATTAACGGAAATCAACATTTCTGACTCACTTTATATCAGGCCATTGATAACTACACAATCGAATTTGCAAAGACTATTGAACAAAATAGACACAAGTTTTGGTAATGAACATATTGAAGGCTTGGTAGATCTCTGCTGTAGCAAAATTGAGTTTCCTAAAGGATTTTCTCGCTTTGTTGAAAGAGAGATCAGATATATTGATAGTAAAACTATAATCTGTTGTATACCAATGTGTATATATGCAGTATGCCAATTGAATGATTCTGAACTGCTAAAAAGGGTTCTGAATATAAAAATCAAAACAAAATTTTCTGCTCAGGATGTAAAATTGATTAAAAGTAAGCATTGTGGCACGTTTTCGGATCTTGTTAGTATTGTCGGGAGGTATGCTTCGACAAATAGTCTAGATATGCTTATTTATAAGCTGTGTTCATACTATTCAAGATATTTTGGTGGAAAGGAACTATTGCAAAATCTTAAGGATAACCTCTCTAATGATATACACCATCAAATACTGTTCGATGAAGCGGTCCTCTATAAAAACGAGAGTTTAGTCAAAGAATATTTTTTCAAAGTGGATCCAAGTTCAGAGAATATCCAAAAAATGACAAGTATAGCGTATGTATATGGTAATGTTGATCTCATAAGACTTCTATTAAACCACAGCAATAAACTGGAGGGAGAGTTGGATGAAAATGCTTTGAGAACAGTTATAGAAAAGAAAGAATACGAATTGGTACAGGAAATTATAAAAAAGTATCCAAATACTGTGAGTGTTTCCTGTTTAGAGGAAATAGTCAAATGTGGAGATGTCAAAACTTTCAAACTACTTATCGAAGCTGGAGTGGATTTTAATTCGCCTCATTTTCAAGGGATATTAATTGCAATCAAAAATAAAGATACAAATATGTTGCGGTTGTTATTGGAAAATGGTGCTCCGGTTGAACTAGCGAATCAGAATGTTATTGAAAATCTGTGTCGTATCAAAAATTCCGAGATAGCAGAGCGACTAAAAGAGTTCAATAAAGACAAGGCCGATTCCATAGCTTCAAGAAACGAGGATAGGGTTAGAACGAGGCTGGGATTTAGTAAAACGCTAGTTTGTCTTTTTCAAATTTGCCGAATCAATTCACATTCTATCAATAACAAAAATTTTAGATTTGGGAATATTTTTAGGCATCAGGATTCATTCGAAAGAGTAATAGCAATTATGAATTCAAGAAGGAAAAAAGCCTTTGAATATGTAGATTCATATTACGAAAAGTATACTTATTTTGGTTGGTGTTACGGTACTAAGGATTTCTGTTATAAAAAAATATCTGAAATCATACGTTACATTGTAGAGAATGATCTGCAAAATACATTCGAGTATACTGAACATGATGAAACGAATGAGTTGGGATACGAAAAGGATGTAGAAGTGCTGAATGATTGGCATTATGAGCTAGTAAAATCAGGATTGGTTAACCTAAACTTTGAAGTTTTAAAACTGTTGATTGAATATGGAATGGATGTTAATTCAGCTGATGGTTTAATTTTAAGAACAGCATATAAAGCAGGTGATATTGATTGGATTGATTACTTTATCAGTAAAGGCGCCAAGTTTGGTAAAGAATCGGATGGATTTATAGAGGCCTGTGAATCAGATAAGGTTGAGGTACTGGAGCACTGGATTAGAAATGGAGGTGTTGTACCCAATAATCCTGGATATCCTTGTATTAGCATGGCGTGTTTACTAGGTAACTTTGATATGGTTAAATTATTGGTGGAAAATGGAGTTGATCTGAGTGATCCAAATCGGAATGGAGTCAGAATCGCATGTAGATTGGGTTTCAAAAGAACATTGAAATATCTATTGGATAACAATGCTGCGATAGAAGGCGTCCGTCATCATCAGTTAGAGTATGCATGCTTGACTGAAGATATTGAATTGGTAAAAATGATTCTTGACTACTATGATAGTTTAGGAGTATTAGAGAAAAAAAATCAATCATGTACAAAGGAAGGAGAAAAAGCACAAAATGATTCATTTTTGCGTCATGATAGCTTTGATCATGTCGAAAAATACAAAATTACTAAAGCCTTGCTTGAAAAGGGTGAGCCCATCCAGAATTGCGATTTATTGGATGGGATAGAGATCGCAATTAGATTAAATAATACTGAATTGCTGAAAATACTATTAACTTGCAAGATCAGTTTCACCAACCACACTGATATACTAAATCCTTTCATTAAAAATCATGATATCGAGGTTGTGAAACTGTTATTGGAAAATGGATTAAGTGTTCATGGAAATACAGATGTGCTGCAAACAGCTCTCAAAGAAAAGAACGCTGAAATTATCAGGTTACTATTACTACATGGTGCAAAAATATACTGGTATTCAAAATATTTAAAGTATGTTAACCTAGACGACATCGAAACATTACAGTTAATGTTGACTTGTTGTCCTGGTATTTGTGGTGATTCATACTTACTTCAATCTTCCATTGATAAAAACAAGATAGACGTTGTTAAATTGCTTTTAAAAGATACCACTACATTTTATAACTGCGAATTGGACTTCATTTACATCGCCTGTAGATCGAATAATGTGGAAATGTTAAAACTGGTATTTGAAAAGGGGGCAAAATTGGAAAATGTATGTAATAGCGGGCTGATCAAAACTATTAAAAACAACAATATAGAAATGTTGAGGATTTTACTTGAAAATGGAGCAGAAATACAAATGGGGTTTCATAGTGGAGTCATACAAGCCTGTAAAAACAATAATCTCGAAATATTAAAATTATTGTTTGAAAAAAATCCTAATTTGATTCTAAACAGGGATTTTGGAATCAAGGAAGCATGTCATCATAAAAATTTAGAAATGATCAAACTGTTGATAAAACATGGTGCTAATGTACATTCATATACCGCATCTATCATGGAGGTTGCAAAAGATACAAACGATCATGACTTGATCAATTTCTGTGAGTGCAAGACAATGGTGGTCAAAAAAAGGTGGATGAAATTTCGACAACCCTCATTTTATTGAGACAATTGTCTGGAATAATTACTAAACTGCTGGGTAGAATAGTAAATGGTTTTCATTTCAACGAGTACAGAAGCATTTGAATATGTACGTTTTGACTGCAAGAGATAGATCTCAGCCCTAAAAAACGTACCTGGAACAACACAATTCAGGTAGATCTTAAGGTGGTCGTTTTTCTTGACTGTAGGATTTTTTCTTGTATATTTTGATATTTATCCAATAGAATAGCCTTAGGAAAACCAAATGATAGAAACCTCCCGAGTTACCCATAAGTTTAGCCAACTCAGTAAATTCTAATCATTTAATGTTCTAGACTATGATACAATAGGACTTTTACGAGTTAATATTTAATGAGAATAAACTACTCGGTCTCCAGTCTAAATATTTAGGTTCCCAAATAATTATATATTTACAACTCTTGGAAACTCTTGACGATTGTCTGGCATCCTTTTGGGGAGTTTTCAGTTTACACAAATAAAATTGAACTAAAACAACCCAAGATGAGTTACTTTACAAAAGTCTAAGCTATTATATTTTACTTATTAATGGTACTATTTTGTGTTATAACACGCATTCTAAAAAATTGAAACCTATTTAGTTTTTAAGAAACGGGCTAAACTATTAACCTGGAATAAATTTAAAAACAGTATATAAAAGCCTACTTTTTATTTTTATTAAGCTTTTTCACATTAATTCAAGTATTATTTTGAGCCTCCCACGTGTTTTAGAATTCATGCAAACCTACTTTTAACAGTTTTATTGACAGCTATTAATGTTATGTTTATTTAATCTTGTGACCTCAACAAAACATTTGTCAAATTCCAACAAAAAGATACCTTCGATCCATTTTGCTAGGGGGTTGTGCTCTCAACTCTTACCTTTTTTTGTTTGTTGATCAATAAAATCAATACATAGTTACTTTATAAAACTGATATAAACCCAAGCGTTTCCAGAGATTATTTTGATTTTAATTTGGTCTTGGAGTGAAGTTTGGATCTCGATGTACTTTAAAGAAAATAAGTGTGGCAAGGGTTATTCCAACTTCTTTTTCTGACTCCCTTTGTTTTGTAATTTCATTGCTGATCCTGCAACTTTATCTTTTCCAACACATAATATGTGAAACTATATACTTTGGATACCCAAATAGCTCTGATTTTTTGGCGGTGCTCAGCATCTTGGTTATTTTCATAGAATAACAATTACACATATTTTTGAGGCTTATTTGTAATTCAAGCACCAACACTTTTATACTCCATTATATGTTTGAGTTTTTAATATTTCTCCCCCAATATCAACCCCCCTCCCCCCTCCAACATTTGCGACTCTAAGATATCGTCTGTTTGTTGTTTATTTGCTTCCCAAAAACAATCTCTATTATTGAGAAAGCATTGATGACTCGACTCCTGGCGACGTTTTCTTGTTTTTTGGTCATGTGTTATTTGTTTTTTCAAAATTCCCAAACTAATTTCCATTGTTTTTTTTTTGATTAGAAATCCAATAGTATTGCATTAAGTGAGTGTATTTTTATTCACGTGAATATTTTATCCATGTATATTTTTGCCATAAAATTTAGTGCTAATAGTTCACCTGTAAACAACTTTAATTGCGGTTCTAAATAACACAAATAATGAATTGGCAGTATAAAAGGAATATGAAGGTACTGACAAAAACTAATGTGTGTACTATTATAATCTAAATAATGGGAGCTAAACTTTCACTAACACTTTTGGTATTATTTCTATTTTGTATTACTCATATTTTGATTTATTTTTCCAACTTCTATTCAGAAATTAGATTTCAAAATGCAGTTGGAATAGCAATATCAAGAATATTCGATACTGGTAGGCCGGGCGAGATTCACACTCTTAAGGAGCTGGAGTTTGAGGAATGGATCGTATGGCAGTATAAAAAATCCATTTCAAAGCTAAAATCTAATCTGAACTTGTACAAATCCAACAAATTTGTTCAAAGGGGCGCAATCTGTGCCTCGCCTTCAAAGTCGGAGCCCGATTATTTCTACCATTGGACCCGGGATAGCGCCTTGACTATCTCTTATATTATTTTTGCGATGGAAAACTCCATTGACTCTGAATCACTTTACTATTCTAAGCATTCTTCCAGTCATAAAGATCAATCTTTCTTGGCAAATCCACCTTCAACAAAAGAGGATTTCCACTCCTTTGTCAATCACTATATTAATTTTACAAACTATCTTGTCAAATACAAGAGGCACCCAGTCGGAGATTTGGGTGAACCAAAATTCTATATGAACGGCGAACTATTTCTTAAATCTTGGGGTCGTCCGCAAAACGACGGGCCTGCGCTTCGGTCTATTGCAAACATCCAGTACATTAATTTCCTGTTTTCCAACAGAGATCGTTTAGGAAAGTCACATGGTGCGATTGTCGGTTTTTTGACGAATTTTTTATTATGCGACGATTGCGTTTTGTCACAAGATCTCAAATACTTGTCTTCGCACTATTTGGATCCCAGTTTTGATATTTGGGAAGAAGTTTGTGGAACTCATTTTTACAACGTTCTAGTTACTTCAAAAGCATTTGAAATGGCTTCACAGCTGTACTTGGATGTTCTGAATAACCGAATAAAGTCGAAAAAATATCACATTCTGCGTGATAAGCTGTTAAAAATTGCTTCAAATAATTTTTGGAACAACTCATCGTCGTTGATCATGTCTACAATAGATTACAAGAAGGGAATATACAAATCTCACGATTTTCTCGATACTCAGACCATTCTAGCGTGGATCCACACTTTCAACTCTGATTCCTTTTTTGTTAAAGATGCTGGTCTGCTTTCAAAAACGCTAACCACACTGGTAAAGCTTTTGGCTATTTACAAGGATTTGTACCCAATAAACTACTCTGACCGTAATGCCCCTGGAGTTGCTGTCGGTAGATACCCTGGCGATAAGTATAATGGCTATAATAGCCATAGTTTGGGCAATCCATGGCCATTGCTGACCTGTAGTATTGCAGAGTTTTACTACAAGCTCGTCATTTCGTCCATCCATGCTCGAAAACTTGTCGTTGACCCTTCACTGAGCGAATTTTTACTTTACAGTCAAAATCTGCTATACTCAGCTAGCCCATACGATACTTTATTGTATAAAGTAGACCCGCTGCATGGTATCACCAACAAAGCACTTTCCTCTGTATATATTATACGCTACGAGTTGGAGCCGCAGCGTTTATTAGATATCCTATCACTGCTTATTCATTCTGCAGACCTATTTGCCAAGCGAGTCAAGTTTCACTCACCTTCTGAAGGATTTATGAATGAGCAATGGGATAGGTATACTGGCTTCCACACCGGAGCCCCTGATCTTACATGGAGCTATACTGCGTTTTTATCTATGATTGACAATAGACGTATTGCTAAATCACTCCTAGATTCAATTTCCTGATCCACTCATAATACTATGTTGCACTACTTACTCTGGGGAGTTTTTTTTTTTGTTTTTCTATAGCCAGCTTTTGTGCCCAGACTAGCTGATCTATTTGTCATTGGTTGGGATAAATTAGTTATAAGAACCTAACACCAGACAACTGAATATCGTTTTAGACAAAACAGTATATCATTATTTCAGAAAATGTAGCAAACCGCTCATCTACACCGACAAAGTCATACAAAGCTTAGAAACTTCATTTATTAACTTTTTTGCTTTTCTATTACAATGTTCATTATTTTATTTACCAAAACTCTACATAACAATCATCCATCTAACTATATTTCTCATTTTTATTTGCCGTACTTCTCAGCAATTATTTACGCGAAAGTGATAGCTAAACAAAGCTACCATCTGCTTTCTCAGTTTTAATTCTCTTTAATGGCCTTCTTTTAATTCCTCAACAAGCAAGTATATACAATCATAGTATAATTCACAATTGTTCTATGACGCGATTTAGCTTTTCCAAAACTGACTAGAGAATTTATTTGTAATATAATTAAAACGCTAGCCGGTATTTTCATAAAACCGATCTTTTGTTTTTGACTATTCCTCAACTCATTAGACTGCTTATAAAAATATTTTAACAAAAGAAAAGCACATTAAAGATAATATGTAATAAAAATTGACTATAACTTTACAGATACTCAAACAACTTTTATCTGTCTTGTAGTGTTGACATCATTCTTTTTAAATACATCATTATCAATGCGAATTTTCCTCGATGTCCTGTGAGTCTGTTAACTACAATAGCATAGCGATTTCTTACATACCTGCTGTCAATTCGAACCAATTCGAGTCTAAAAGTTGTCGAATAATTTTCCAATACCTCCACCTCTCTTTTTCCACTAAGACTTGGGCAGTACTGACAAACCACAGTTAGAGTTGGGTATTGAACTGGTTGTGTGAACTTCATACTTTCTTGGGGAACTTCGATCTTGCTTTCCTTTTTCACAATTGAGAGTTCCATTTCTTTAAAGCTGGTTTTAACCTCTTCATCGACACTATCCAGTTCGGTTTCATGTACCATAACTTGACGATTTTTGCCACGAACATACTTTATTGTCCATACGTACCCTTGAGGCAACATCGCACCGTGATGATTAATTATCATTTTTTCAACGCTCTGGGTAAGCTTTTTGTGACTATTTACATATTTTACACCATTATCACAACCTAATCGTCTATTTTTGCGTATTTTTTTACTATTTCCATCAACATTTCCAATATATTTATATCCACTCTTTCCGCGTTTCCCTTTGCTTGTTTTTAATATTAGCTTGTTTGTATTGAAGGTTTTTAATATCTTATTCTTGTGATTAGAATGATTTTGAGGTACTGATACCCCTGGTTTGTTTGAGAGAAGATGAAATAATGAATTAAGTTTTTTCATACCCAGATAGTTGCTTTTAAATCCACTAGTTGTCTTCACTTTTAAGCTTGGTTGCTTGTCTGTAATCACACCTCTATCTCTAGAATATCCTGCTTCTCCATTGTTATACTCAAGTCCAATAGTTGCGTCATTGTAAATATACATTGATGCTCTTCTCAATATATCTGGGCTAGCCAGCATTGCATCTTCAGCCTGTATTAAGTTTTTGGCGTTTGGAATCTCAATTTGGTTCACGTAAACAGAGCTTATCTTGCTCTGCCTTAACATATCAACCACTTTTTGCATTATCTGGACAGCCTCTAGCTTATTTAGACATTTAGGCATTACTATCCTATCTTTTATACTTTCTAGACACCCAACTCGTCTTATTTTATCTTTTTCCTTTATGTATTTATTATCCTTCAATGGTCTTAATGTTTTATCTTCAATGGATGTAAATTCATATTTACTATTCGTTGAAGAGAAGTCGAGCGATATTTTTTCTTCTATACTCATACTTTTGGCTTCTAAACTTTCCTGTATATTTTTTCTGCTTCCAACAGTCAGCGTTCGTGCCAAATAAAATTCAGAAAGTCTGTTTTTTACACTTTTGATTGAAATCAACCGTTTTTGCTTTTTTCTTGTATTTTTTTCGAATATCTCTGAAGTACTTTCTTTGTTCGAGACGTTTTCAAAGACTTTACTAAAAACCCCTTCTCTCAATGACCTTTTCACTACCGTTTCCTCGGTTGCCCCCTTCCTATCTTCCAGAATATTAGGCATGGATTTTGAAAACTTTTTGTGTTGCATAACGTCCATAGTTGTTTGTAAATACCACTTCCTTAGTTCGATCTGCTTTGCAATTAAATAGTACATGGATATTATTGGCGATTTTTGTACCTTCACTTTTGTTTTATTTGATTTTGAATTCCAGATATGATTCTTTTCACCACTATATTCAGAGTTGTTACTTTTGTAATCAATTCCTACATTTATCTCTGACGTTTTAATAACAGCTTTTATTTTTTTTGACACAAAATCAACAGGAATATCAAGGCACACAGCCACCTCCTTAGCAACTAATGGGTCTATCTCATTATCCAACTCAATTAGACCATCCTCACCTGGCAGAATTTTTTGACACTTGCTGTCCACTCTCGGATGAAGCAGGCAGCACCCGCTCTCAGCTACATCATAAACACCACTGTTTTCTTTAAACCATGGATGCGAAAGTACCTTTTCTATTGTTATTCTACTACCTATATTTGGTTCCAACATGCTACGAAGTAGGCTTTTGAGTTCCCTACTCATGTATTCATAAAGCTTGAATCTCCCTCTCATTATTTTCTCATAGTTTTTATTTTGCGATGGGTCTTCAAATGGAAATTTTCCTGTAATCATTACATAAAGCATTACACCCAAACTCCAGACATCGATTTCAGGTCCAAAATACGGATCCCCTCGCAGAATTTCCGGTGCGGTGTAGGGCAGACTTCCACAAAAAGTTTCCATTAACCCTTTCTGACTGAAAAAGTTTGCCAATCCAAAATCAATCAATTTTACACATGGTATTGGGATTTGAACGCAATTGTGCACATCTCGGTCAGAGACATTGATGTGAGGCAACACTTTTTTTTTGGTTATTTCTTTTTTTTCAACCAGTTTGTTGAATTGTCCAAAACTATGAATAAAACTAGAATAAACGCCTTTATCAATTACAGGTGCATTATCTTGATCCTTTTTTGTTAGTTTTATTGCAGTATTAGACGTTGAGTAGTCCAACAAAATATTTTCCAGCTTTATATCCCTATGTATTATTGAATATGAGTGACAGAATTTTATTGTTTCAACTATAGGTTTAAATATCTCTCGCGCCTCTTGTTCACATATTCCCTTGCTTCCAATTCTTTCGGCTAATGTTGGTCCATTGATATAATCGTAAAACAGATAAAAATGAGCATCTGTCATTCTGAAATCTCGAATACCTACAATGTGGGGATTGAGTTCACCTAACACAGCACTCAAGTTAGCTTCCCTCAATACTCTTCTATCCAAAACCTTTGCTCTTTTATGCTCCTTGTGTTCTCTGTGGTATTTATTTGGTGGTATTCGTCTTATAATTTTTACTGCAAACTCATCTCCAGTTAGTGTATTCTGCATTAGTTTTACTTTTCCATAACTTCCAGAACCCAGATTTTTGATAACTTTGTACTCCCCAAGTGGTGTAGTGAATAAAAAGCGCTTTGACTGGCAACGTCTTAAAGATACTGCGATAGATGTTTCGATATCACCCTTTGTGAAGACATCTAGCTTTTTGCTTTTGTACTTATAAGGATTTATTGTGTCGTTCTTTTCGTTGTCTTCGTTGTCTTCGTTGTTTTCGTCGTTTTTTTTATTAGTTTTTTCTATTTGTCTGTTGAAAATATCTCTCTCCACTGGATTATTTTTTTTTATATTGTGGCAGATATTTTTAATAAGCTTGACATTTTGGGATTTGCCGGAAAGCAAATGCTGTTCTCTTACCCTTTGAGATAGCATTTTTTCATACTGGAGGGCTTTATTGACTATCTCTCTTTCGGAGATTAGCTTTTCGTACTGAATTTCATTAGACGTGAGTCTTCCATCAGTATGTATTTTTAATATTTTGCGCTCTTCATTATCACTTGAAACGAAACTATCCTGATTTCTTTTATTGGCATCTAATATGGAGTTGATTTCGATTTTAGCTATGCTAACTATGTTTGAGCCTGTGTTTTTATTAAATACACCTTTTTTTGGTCTGTTATTGTTTATGAAATTCTTTTCGTGTGAATTATACACGTAACTGGGATTATGCCCTATTCTCGCAGTTTCTATATTGACTTTTTCCTGTTCCTTATAACTCATAGTTGCATTTTCTCTGGTTTCGGAAAAACCCTTACTGACTGTGCTAGTATCTAAGCTTTCATTTTTTTTGCTGCTGAACAGTTTCAATGGGGAAAATTCCTGCACTTTTGTGTTAATAGGATGAGTTACTTTTCTACTCGTTTCTTCCTCATCGATATTTGCACAATTGAATCTTTTAAATTTGTTATTTTTTATATTACAGCTTTCTAGTCTGGGTTTGATATCCCTATTTTCTGGCAATTCTAAACAAAAGTTGTTAAATGTTTTGGCTTTAAAAATCTTTGTAAAAGCATCTGCAGATTTGTTCTCTACTCCACTAGTTTTGGGTCTAGAGTAGGGATTTTTGACAACTACTTCATCTTGTGTTTGTTGTATCGTTGGTATCTTTAGATCATGCTCTTTGGTGCTGCTTAACACTGCCTTTCCGAAGCCCTTATAATCTTTTGCACCACTAGCTTTGTATTTATTACTAGAAAACTTGTTTATCTGAATTTCTCTGTCTTGTGTTATAGTCTCGGGTATTAGATTCCAACCTAAATTCTTATTTTCTTCAGCTACTTGTGCTATAATACTCATGGTATTACAAGTTAATTAATAATTGTATGTTGGTATATGTTGTGTATATTTTCGGTTGCTACTTATACCTCTTGTACAGTTATGGCGCCTATCATGTGCTAATGTTCAAACTATGTTTATATTCCCGCTTGTATGAAATCACTCTTAATATTTACAGTTGGTAAAAATTTCTAAATAACCCCTTGTGCTTGACTTTAAACTGGTAATGTCAGTGGTGGTATATAATTTAACCCAAACAGTCCGTGGTTTTTGCTATACTTCCTTTCTACGTTAAATCGTTGATGTATTTCCAAAATTCAGCTTAATACTGGGTACACAGGCCACTTTTGACTCCAATTATATTGTTTTTAATATCCTCCTAATTGTTCTTTTTTTTATCTGTGTAGCAGTATATCAATATATTAGACGTTTCGCTTTTGCGCTATTTGAGATTTTGTACCTGCTTTGTTATTACACTAGCTTTTATGGATTGCAAATGATGCTTGTTCTTTTGTTTTAACTTTGGCCTTTTCACAGATAGTATTTTGTTACTTTATTATATGTTTAATGTTTGGTTATAACGTGGTAGTTCAAACAAATAGATGCTAACACAATACTAATATAATAATTAGATTAGATTTCACATCAACTAATCCTCCAACTTAACATTTAATTAGAAAAGGTATAATTCATCTATCTCAACATGTTTATTTTCCTTCGGTTCAATACGGTGTCTATTTTTGTCTACATTAAAACCACAAGTGTTATCAATACTTGGAAAGTAAAATACATTAAGCGGATAGCCGCGTTAATAATAAGGAAAGGAAAAGTCCCATGCTTGAACCAACTCCAACATAGTTGTGAAATTCAACATTTGATCTAATTGTATTCTTTCTTGAACTAAGCCAAACTATTAGCGGAGTAGAAAAATGCTTGGATTATTTTTAGTTTTATAAATATCCTTTATAGTATGTTCAATCTCTAATATTTAGAATTGTAATTTTAATTTCCAGCTCAGCATGCCTTACTATATCGGTTTTTGGGTAAAATTATTAGGCTAAAAGTCAGACAAATAATTAAATTTCTATAGCATTTCAAGTATTATTTCTAGTAGCAGACCATATCATATCCATACAGTAGATTGACGGGAATATTGCAATTAAGGAATTTTATTGTAAAAAGTCAGATATTATTCAACTATTGTCAAAGTTGCACTTCGAATAAAGACAATACTATTTAGAACCTGAGCATTAAAGCCCCGGAAATGGAAAAAATTGTTTCTCCAAGAGTAATGGAAATTGATTGAACTTGTTTCAATTACATTTTTTAATATGTGGAGAATGTGTTAATTTTGAATGAAATAATTATTTATAGTACTATTTTTAAGTATGGAATTTGGGTCATGCATCTCAATAATGAAAATTATATGAGGGGGATGAAATACTCGTGGCCATTTTTTAAGGTATGATGGGAAGAAGAAAGCTTCAGTTTATAGTTGGAGAGTTGAAAAGCTGAAAACCAATATCACCCAAAAAACCAGATATTAGGAATACTGCTGTGAAACTAATATATGCACTACGCGTACATTTAATATACAAAGCCATAAACTAGGCGACTAAAAATATGTTGAAAATATAACAGTCTTGCCCAAGGGTTTAGAAACATTTATCGAATTAGCACTAATATATCGTTTATGATATTATAAAACTGAAATAAAGTACAGATAAAAAAACAAAGTTGGGTCCTTTTTACAAATAAAAAAATCAATGTACACGCTTTTCCCTAAAGAGGTTTACTGAATCATTATCAGAAATGGTTTGACTTTCGCTAGAGGCCCACTTATTCACATATTCAGAAATCAGGTATCGATTTGTAATTGCAGCCAAGTGCGCTACTACTCCATAAACTCGCTTCATTTATATATTTTTTTCACTTACAAATACACTATGTTAATAACACGAACAATATCCTCAAGATTCGTATGTCTGAGCTTTTAAAGCCCAAGCACAAAAAAAATATTACACGCTGATAAAAGCTAAAGTTAGAATGTTGATAAAAGTGTACCAGCAACCCAACCCTCCTTTGGTTGGTCATAACTAGAACATGTAATATTTGCCAATTCTGTACAGAACCCGCTGTATGAGTCTCGTGTATTTAAATATCCATATTAATACATTTACATGCCTTTACAGTTAAAAGAATAAATGTCATCTCCCATATATTCACAGTGCGTGGTAATACCTATTTGACATTAAGTATAGTGTGTAACAGTGCTCTATAAACGCGACATGAAAAAGTCAAATAAATTTTATTTGACGTCAAGCTTTATTAAAAGCGGTATTATTCAAAACTTTCAAAACTGAAACTAGTAAATAAATGTTTAGCAGAAAAATGAATGGATCACACTAAAAAAAATTAGAGACCTGGGGCAGCGGCTGTAGTATCGGTTGTGGCAGCGGCTGTGGTATCAGTTGTGGCAGCGGCTGTGGTGTCAGTTGTTGCAGCGGCTGTGGTGTCAGTTGTTGCAGCGGCTGTGGTAGCAGTTGTGGCGGCGGCTGTGGTATCAGTTGTGGCAGCGGCTGTGGTGTCAGTTGTTGCAGCGGCTGTGGT